>CM059188.1:28071410-28132859 GCA_030323885.1 Branchipolynoe longqiensis
AGCACTCCTTGTGACTTTATAGTGCTGCCCCACTGGGAAATAAGGCCGCCAGCATCATGACCCGATATCCCACTCAGTCACATTATCCTGACACTGAGCAAACCAGTTCTTTCCCCATCCTATTAATGCCGAGCGCCAAGCTAGGAAGCGACAAGCATAAATTTGGTAAGTCATCGTTTTGACTCGACCAAAATTTGAACTCCCGATCTCCCGCCCGCGAGGCCTCGGCGCTCTACCTATTCGGCCACCGAGCCCCGGGAGTGGGTGTTGTGTCGTGCATGGAGACAGGGGTGGGGCTTCTTGGGATAGGGGTCATGTATGGCTGGTCGGGCAGGTGGTGTTTGTTCTCTGTGGCGGAGTGGTTAGAATGTCTGACTTTTTTCTAGGTCTGACTCCTAATCTGAAGGTCAGTGGTTCGATTCCTTCTGTCCTCCACCTCTGCCAATTTGGATTTCCACAGCTGTGCATAACTTACAGCATCATCAAAGGCCAGTTGCTCTCATACCATGTCTATGTGGTGTGGGAGGTTAAAAATCCCTTGGGTCAGGCTCGGGCTTTCTATCGACAAACTGTCTAGTCAGACTTAGCCATGATAGGCATTATAAATCTTCAAGAACAAGAACAAGAAGAATCGAAACTGGTGTGCTAGTTTATTGGGTTGGGGTTTTACGTCCTAGCCACATTTAAGCTCATATCAGGATGGGTACCGACTTGCGACAGTGGGCACTCATGGCGACTTTATAGTGCTGCCCCACTGGGAGATCAGGCCCCTGGCACCATGACCCAATTTCCCGCTCAGTCACATTATCCTGATACTGAGCAAACCATGCCTCGAACTTCCGACCTTCTGCACGGGAAGCCTGCGCTCTACCAATTCGGCCACTGCGTAAATGTATACCTCTGGTAGTGTGTGTGTCTGTGTTAGTGTGTGTGTCTGTTTGGTGTGTCTCTGTTACTGTTACTGTTAGTGTGTGTGTGTCAGTGTGGTGTCAGTATGTCTCTGTATATGTATGCCTGTGTGTGTCTGTGTGAAGTTGTGTGCTTGTGTGCGTATGTCTTTGTGTATCAGTGTGAGTGTCAGTGTGTGTCGGTGTGTGGGTCTGTCTCTGTATATGTATGGCTGTGTGTCTGTGAGTTAGTCTGTTTCTGCATATATAGTATAGTTATACGAGTCTTACCTTGGTACAGATGATGGATGATAACTGTTGTTTTACCGAGGTATAAGCCTCGGATAGATGTGGGCTAGGGAGAGGTAAGCACGTCCGGTACCAGCAATCTTAACCTACTTATTGAGGATAAAAATGACTTTCAAACAATGGATACTATTACTTTACCGAAAAGGTACACCAACGGAATAGATGTGGCAGGGTGTGGCGGGAGGGCCCTAGCCCACATCTATCCGAGGCTTATACCTCGGTAAAACAACAGTTATCCATCATCTGTACCAAGGTAAGACTCGTATAACTATACTATTTTACCTCGGTAAACAGCCTCAGGCTAGCCTCAGGCTAGGGAGACCTTTACATAATTCATTTTTATCCTTAATATCATTCTTTCTTATTATTATAACATTCTAAATTTTTGTTCTCACCTATTCTTGTTAGTTGGCGAGAAGACGCTTTGCAACGCCGGTAGGCTTTTCTAGTCGTTTATTATAATGTTTTGCAAACGACTTAGCCGTCTTCCAGCCTGCATGCGCTAGTATTCTTTTCACAGAAATACCAAGCACCCGTGCCTTGGAGACCATGGCTCCTCTAGTTGAGTGGGAAGAGTATTTACTCGTATCCACTCCAGCCAATTTCAACACCGTAATTGTCCATCTGGCAAGTGTGTCTCGTGAAATCGCCTTATGTGGCTTTATAAAGCTCACTAATAGTTGTTGTGATGCACGTAAATCCTTTGTCTTGTATATATAAGCCCGTATGGCCGACACAACACATAATTTCCGATCATTCGGAAAACAGTCTAAGTGAACCGTTGATAAAGGGTCACCTAACGTGTTCGATTTAAGCAATTTTTCTAAATCAAACGTAGCTTGTTGCTTGTCTATTTCTAATCCAGTTAAGGATAAAGCAACAATCGTCTGTCCTCTGTGTCCGGTTACTAACAATAACAGGACCGCGACCTTAAAACCTAACTGTTTTATATCTAACCACGAGTTGTGAGGCCAAGCCTGAAACAACTTAAATACTATAGAAACATCCCAAAACCGACTATACTTTGGTTTTGGAGGATTCCTTTGATAAATTGAACGAAGTAAATAACAAATAACATAATGTTTTCCAACTGTTTCGCCATCAATTCTAGGTAATATAATTGATAACGCACACCTCGCCGCATTAATCGATCCAAAGGAAAGTCCTTCATCCTCTAGAGAACGAAGAAACCGAGCTACTTGTGAAATCTTTGGATTTGTTGGTTTAACTTTCATTAACAAACAATGTACACCCCATTTCTTTAAATAGGTTGTATACATTTTGACAGTTCCTGGCCTCCAGGCATCCGATACTATCCTATCCTCAGTAATTCTGTCCAATCCAAATTGCTGTAGCTGCTTCCTTAGAAAAGGAATGCCAATAGGGGCGTCGTTGACACGTCGCCGTGAACCACTAGCGGTCCGTGGTGCGTCAGATTCCCGAGTTTTCTTGGGAATCGTATATGATCTTTTGCCAGTTGTGAAACTGCTGGCAGCCAAGGTTGCGTGTCCCAATCGGGCACCACCAGTATCGCATGTGTCCCTTCCAAGCCGATTTTTCTCACTACTCGGCTGATAATGCTAAATGGTGGGAAAATATAAAAATAATTATTTTCCCAGGTAATAGCAAACGCATCTACTTTCCAAGCATCCGGTTCAGGATGCCAAGAAACATAACAGGGTAACTTGTTATTATTTCGTGATGCAAATAAGTCAACTTCAGGTGTACCCCATTTTTCACAAACGAAGTTAAACAAATGTGTAGAGAGAGACCACTCTAAATGGTCATGGAAATTTCTACTTTTATAATCTGCAAGTGTATTTTGTGACCCTGGAATATGCGCTACAGTCAGCCAGACTTGTTGAGCCTGTGCCCAGTTCCAAATCAGTTTAGATAACTGATTGCAAGACTTTGATTTGGTTCCACCCATGTTACGAATATATGCCATGGCAGTAGTATTATCAGTTAGTATTCTAACCTGTGATTTATTTATCTTTACTAAACTACGTAAGCCCAGATAAATAGCACGCAATTCTAGTGCATTAATATAGTCTGATTTTTCATCATCAAGCCATCTACCTCCTGTTGTGACCCCATCTCGATGAGCTCCCCAACCTTCTAACGAAGCATCAGTAGTAATTACTGTATTAGGTTCCGCCATGCGGATTGGATTTGGTGAACTTGCTATATGTTGCATCCACCATCCAATATCCTGTAACCCTTCTTGCGAAATAAACATCTTTCGCTCAAAATTGCCTTTAGTTCGTGTTAACGCTAAATTTTTATCTATTTCTAGCGACTTAATATGGGCCTTCCCATATAACACAGCAGGTGCATATGATGTCATTATGCCAATAAGAACAGCAACCTGTCTAATTTTAGGCTTTGATAACTTAATAAGCTGAGTCGCTGTAGTCATAAACTTAATTAGTTTTTGTTCTGTTATCGACACTGTAAGGGACTGTGTATCCAGAATAAACCCTAAACATTTGAGTTGTTTTGTTGGTTTAAACACTGACTTTTGTTGATGTACATAAAACCCCAATTTAGTGAGTAATGCACATAAAT
Organism: Branchipolynoe longqiensis; assembly: GCA_030323885.1. Classification (NCBI taxonomy): domain Eukaryota; kingdom Metazoa; phylum Annelida; class Polychaeta; order Phyllodocida; family Polynoidae; genus Branchipolynoe; species Branchipolynoe longqiensis. The sequence continues at coordinate 28,075,175 of CM059188.1, forward strand.
CCAAAACTGCATTCACACAACCAATTTGTGTTGATGCTATAATAAAAGAATCATCTATGTATGGAAACATTATGTGACCCTTCCTCGCCATTACCGAGAAAACAGGTTTAAGCAATTTAGTAAATAAACGTGGCGCACAAGCTAAGCCATTCGGCATGCAGGTAAACTCATAGAGTTGGTTATCCCAAATAAATCGAAGAAATTTTCGGTATTGTTCCATTATGGGAAGCGTATAATATGCATCCTGTAAATCAACACTAGCCATCCACGCATCTGGTGTAATCAGATCTCGTGCCGTATCTAGAGAGAACATTTTAAAATGTCGATATTCCACCTTTTTTAAGGATTGTTAAATCCAGGATCATTCGAACATCACCATTAGGCTTCGGTCTCGAGAAAATGTTTGAAATAAACTGTTCCTGAACAGTGTGTCTGTACTTTTTGATTTCATTTCTCAAGAATTTATGTACCTGTTTAGTTAGTGCGTCTCGTTCACTGGTGAATGTTATATGGAAAAGGTTTATTACTTTGTACGGAATTTGTGTAAAGGAATTTGAACACCCTAACTTATTTCTATAATTTCTTGGTCACTAGTAATTTTGTGCACTCAGCAAATATATTCCTAATATTACCAGCCACAAAGTTGCTTACAGTTTGTGTGTTTTTAGAGGCTGCAGGGACTTGTAAAGTTTGTGTTTGGACCTCTACTTGGACCCGCCCCTGGGGAAAGGTCTCGACGAGTTGAACCCTCGGCCTATTGGCCGTGCGGTGTTGTCGGTCCAGCCTGGGCGAGCGCCCCGGCCCCGAAACCCTTGACCGAAGTTTGAACTCGGTCTGGTTCCTCTGGTGAACCGTCGTGGGCGAAAATCCCCTCGTGACTTTTTGAAACGAGGAACTTCCTGTTTCTTCTTGCCATCCATGTTTTTGCCCTCTTGGCTGCAGTCTCTACCTCTTTATAGAGGTATTGTAGTTACGCCAAACATCTTGGTTTTATCTAAAGGTTTCCCTTTAATCGGCTCTGGAGCAAGATAGAGCGTAAACTCCTTCCCCTCATTATCGGTAACCTTCTTAGAGCGAGCCACTTCTTTGCCAGCATCTGTGCAAACTGACTTGAAGACATTTTCATATCTTCGAACTTGACAGGTAATTACCTGCCGCCGCTAACACTGCAATGCCTTTGTCCATTGTCTTAGCCAAAGACGAGAACTTATTTTCACTCTGCATCCTATTAGCCACAGGAACAATAGCTGTTAGGGTAGCCAACACTGCCTTATGCACTGTGTGCAACACATCCTCAAACTTCTTACGGTCATCCGTCATATTGACATCCCGATCCATTTCTTTAATGATGGAGTTGGGAACACCCTTTATGCCTGTTAACTCATCTCCTAACTTGGAGATAACCTCCGCCGGTTTGAACGTGCGAAAATGACCATTCACTGTCTCGCGCATAAGCGTAGTGGTTTTAACCCGCTTAGCCTTTGGCATCACCACCTTCTTAGCCACTTTAGTGCCAATGTCCGCATAGACCCCTTCATATACGGAGTTGAGTCTGATTCCGTAGAAAGTTAGATCAGTTGGAGACTAGAAGAAGAATATTTCCTCTTCCTTTCTATTTTTGGATTATGGTCTTCCGCTTTTTGCGCAAACCAGACTCTGCCCGCTCCTTGGTGAATTCATCACCCGAAGAAATCACCTGTTTCTTCTTCTTCCTCCGTTTAGGAGAAGGAGGAGGAGGAGCCTTAAGCTCCACCGCCGAGTCTGTGTCCAAGAAATCCTCAAATGAATCCTCTTGGACACTCGGCCTACGCCGCTTCCGAGACACAGGCGATTTGGCAGTCAAGATGTGGCTTTCCAATCTTGCAAAGCGAGCCTCCCAATCTGGAGGCGCAGGCACATCAGGCACTGCGTCCTCGTCCGGGTCGGAGAGGATATGCGCCCGGGGCTGTGTCGACGGCCCTGCCGACAACACTCCACTCGGAACACGCCCCTCGGCTGCTGCTGCACCGCGCTTACTCCGCTTCGTGGCCATCGGGAACTGAAACAAACATTTTTGGTCAGTCCCGGTATATATATATGTCACAATATGGTTGTTTCAAACTCATTTGGACATCTATTGGTGTTAAAGAACGTGTTTATACCGTTATAACACAGGCGTAATAAGCTAAATTTGTGCGTGGGTTGTGGGTCAAGCCCAAACCTTACGCGGGGTCGGGACCAGTGTATCGGCCCGCCCATCCCTCTGTTCCGCACACTTCTCCCACCTGTGACTACTACGTCAACAAGTTGGAGAAAATGCTACGAAACTCGGAGAAACGCCTGAAAAAGTTTTGTCTAGGGGAGTCTATAAAAGAAACCCAGGAGCATCTCCAACATTACTCTCTATTAGAGTACGAGAGAATTTCCACATGAGATAGGGCGAAACCCACATCTCTACCCATAGTCACACGGTGACCCGGGTGTTGACATAACCGCTAATGACCGGTTTGGTTCCTTCGAGAAACCCACTCGAGTGTTCTATCCTTGGTTGTTTATAACCAAATAACTCGTCCAAATTGGACCAACGAAAGTCTAAACTTTCCATATTGATGCTCTAATGCATCATAATTAAGCTAACCACAGTTTTTATTATACTTACTGCGTATTTGCTTGTATGTAGACTAATTTTGCCGGAGCAACCCAACGACACGTTATCCAGTCGTGAGTTGTTTATGCTAATTGCTGGTACCGGACGTGCTTACCTCTCCCTAGCCTGAGGCTAGCCTGAGGCTGTTTACCGAGGTAAAATATATATATATATCTGTCTGTGTGGGTGTCAGTGTCTGTGCCTGTTTCTGCATATGTCTCTGTATATGTCTGCCTGTGTGAGTCTGTCTGTGCATCTGTGCATATGTCTGCGTGTGTGTGTAGGTGGGTCATGTGTACAAGGTGGGTTTGGGGGGGGGGACAGGCACTTATAACAAAATAATCATTGGTTTCGTGCCAACCAGGAAGTTTCTACGTTTCTCGGCGGTGTGGTTTCCGCCTATTTCCCGGACCGTGCCAGGGCTGTGCTACCATTGTTACCTGGGCCCGTATTCATGAGCTCGGGGTACCGTTAGCCGGAGGTTAGGCTTAGCCGTTGGGTAGCTATCCCGCAGGTTAACGGCGGAGGTTAATTAGGTCAATTGGTATTCACCAAGGTTCTAGCCGGAGCGGATAGCTACCTGTTCGCTTTGTTTACATTCGTCGATTCGAAAACATTAATATCGCCGCCGTTACGGCGTCAGCGTTAATATCGGTTCGCATTTAGGGTTAATTTGAGCAAATTTCACTTATTGCGTATTTAAATCTATCAAATATGATCGCATTGAATAGATTTGGGCATAAGGAATTCACGCCGATTCGGCGGCGGCGACGGCAGCCATTTTTGCGTCGATTTGTGTACTTTACATTCGGCGATTCGAAAATATTAATATCGACGGCGTCAGCATTAATATCGGTTCGCATTTAGGGTTAATTTGAATAAATTTCACTTATTGCGTATGTAATTCTGTTAAATATGACAGCATTGAATAGATTTGGGCGTAAGGAATTCACGCCGATTCGGCGGCGGCCATTTTTGCGCCGATTTGTGTACTTTACATTCGTCGATTCGAAAATAGTAATATCGCCGCCGTTACGGCGTCAGTGTTAATTTTGCTTCGGATTTAGGGTTAATTTGAATAAATTTCACTTATTGCGTATTTAAATCTATCAAATATGATCGCATTGAATAGATTCAGAACCACACACACTCACTATCCCCTCGGGATAGTGGCTTACCCCTGGGTCGAAATTGGGGTAGCGTACCCTCCGGATAGAGCCCCAGGGTAGTGCTACCCCGAGCTCATGAATAAGGATTTTCCGCCGTTAGCCGGGGGGGTAGCGTACTCCCCGGTTACAGCCTCAGGGTAGAGCTACCCCGAGCTCATGAATATGGCCCCAGATGTTTCATGACTAGTACTACTACTAGTGGTAGTAGGGATGGCTGAATGAGTTGCCATAGCCAACCTAACCAGACTCGATGGCCAAATGAGTTGAGCTTCCCGTGTTGGTAGGTCGTGGGATTTGAATCCTAGTTGAGTCAAACCAATGACTTAAAAATTGATACTTGTCATTTCCTAGCCCGGTGCTCGATTATTAGGATAGTGCAAGGGACTGATTGGCTCAGTGCCAGGATAATGTGACTGAGTGGAATATCAGGCCATGGTGCTGATGGCCTGGTCTCCCAGTGGGGCAGCACTATAAAGTCGCCATGAGTGCGCACTGTCACAAGTCAGTACCCGTTTTGATATGACCTTAGATGTTGGAAGGTGGTCACATACGATTATAATAGCATGAGTATGAATCTAGTCAAATACAGCGAAACCCCGTTATAATGAGATCATTGGGGTCCATAAAATGTCATCACGAAAACAGCGGGTTCGCGCTAAATCGGGGTTCAGTTTGCTGAATTACCTTTGAATTAAGGAAGTCTGGGTCCAGTGAATCATCACGCGATATCAGAATTCACGTTAAATCAGGGTGCGTTATAACGGGGGTTCACTGTATGTGGAATGAAAGTTTGTATCATCTGAAATTGGATCGACTGATGCCTTTGAAGGTCATGGGTTCGAACCCAGACCGAGTTAAACTAATGACAGGGAAAAGTGATACTTGTCGCTATTTAGTCTGGCGCTTGGTAATTTTAGTGTTAGGGCAAGGACTGGTTTACTAAGTACCGAGATAATGTGACTGAGTGGGATATCAGGTTATTGTGTGGAGGCCCAGTTTGTTAGTGGGGGCAGCACTAAAGAGTCGCCAGTAGTGGGCACTGTCACAAGTCTGTACCCGTCCTAATATGACCTTAGATGTTGCCAGAACCTATAACCCTAAGAAACAACCAAATAACGTTGACAGCCTCTTTTCTTAATTACAGTCTAATTATAATGTTGAGTCTTTGCCACACTTTTCAGAGTATATTGATCACTATAATCGACATTACATAATTCCAAGTCACTTTTATGTTAAAGGGTTAATGGTGGAGATAGATATTTGAATTTAAAACATGTTACATTTTTTTTATCAAAGCTAAGATTTTGGTATGTACACTTAAATTCTTGACATTTTCATGCATAACGGCATAACACAGGAATACCAAACTACAGTAAAAGTGTAATAAATGCACCGGTATCAAAGTGGGATATGTTGGATCAAATGTCCATAAGGAGCCATCTGAAGTTTTCAAAATGTCCACGGTCATACAAAGCGGACTACTTTTCCAGGCCCCCCCACATACACCCCCCCCTCCTCCCCTCCCAAAGTAGCACACATCAATATTTTACTACGGAACATAAAGACAACCACATATATACATTTTAAATACCATCATTTTATTAGATTTGTTTGTTTGTTGTTTTACGTCCTAGCAACATCTAAGGTCATATCAGGACGGGTACCGACTTTTGACAGTGCACACTCATGGTGACTTTATTGAAATTATAGTGCTGTCCCACTGGGAAACCAGGCCACCAGTACCATGACCTGGTATCCCACTCATTCACATTATCCTAACACTACCAGCACACCAGTCCTTGCCCTGTCCTAATAATGCCAAGCGCCTGGCTAGGAAGCGACACTTATCAATTTTTAAGTCATTGGTTTGACTCGACCAGCGTTCGAACCCACGACCCCATGATCTACCAGCACGGGAGACGGACGCTCTCACTCATTCGGCCATCCCGTCTGGTCACATTTTATTAGACAATAAAAGTTGTACTTGACTGACACCCCGACCCCTCCACCCCCGTTGTACATTTTACACGACAGTGAAAATGTTGAAAACTCTGGATGGCTTCCTAATACCCCTGTCACATTACGATGCTTCTCGCCGGCGCGCCGCCAACGCGCAAAATCACTTTTAATCGTCGAGATACGTCAAACTTTTCTGCGTCAGTGCAACGTATTGGTAGCATGCGGCCAACGTTGTGGTAAAAGTTTGGCGCGCCATCCTGATATGACCTTAGATGTTCCTAGGATGTAAAATAACAAAAAGCAACAGTTTGGCGCAATGTGTGGGAACGACCCTCACGCACGCGGCGTCTGCCTAGCGTTCGCATAACATTATTCCAGCGCGTTTAGCGTATCTCGACGCGCCCCTAATGTAGCCATAACGTTGGCACCCGCGCATTGTCGCACGTTGAAAGTTTTGTGCAAGCACAAAACTTTGCCGATTCCCTGACGCGTGTGCCGACCATCGCCGTAGATGAACGAATACCAACACCCGCCTAACGCATGCGTGACACTTCCTGATGTATCCCGACATTGTGGCAAAAAATCGCACACGTCGACGCGCGTTGGCGAGAAACGTCGTAATGTGACAGCCCCATAAGTGTTCTGGTTTAGACAATTTGTTTATTTTCATCAAACTCATAGTATTCAGCTTCAATAACAATTCTTTCGAAAAATCTCCAGGGGCATGGTGAGGTGGTAGGTGGGAGGTGGAGGTGGAGGTGGGAGATAGGGTGGGGGTGGGTGTCTGTGTCTCTGCGTTTACTGTTTTGGTTTAGACAATGGTTTGCTTTCATTACATTATACCGCTTTGATAACAATTGTACCGTCCTGATATGACCTTAGATGTTGCTAGGACGTAAAACAACAACAAACAAACAAATAACAATTGTAACAAATAATTCTCCAGGGGCACGGTGGGAGGTGGGTGTGAGTGTGAGTGTGAGTGTGAGTGTGAGTGTGAGTGTGGGTTTGGGTGTGGGTGTGGGTGTGGGTGTGGGTGTGGGTGTGCGTCTTTGTTTGTTGTTTTACGACCTAGAAACATCTACGGTCATATCAGGATGGGTACCAACTTATGACAGTGCACACTTATGGTGACTTTATAGTGCTGCCTCACTGGGAAATCAGGCCTCCAACACCATGACCCGATATCCCACATTATCCTGACACTGAGCCAACCGATCCTTGCCCTGCACTATTAGGCTAGGAAGCGATAATTATCAATTTTAACGTCATTGGTTTGACTCGACCGGGGAGCGAACTCCCGTCCTTCCGCACACGAGGCCTGCGCTCTACCTATTAAGCCACCGCGCCCGGTATTCGTGCGGTGGGGAGTGGGTGGGTGTTAGTCTGCCTCGCTGTTATCACCTCGCGTGAGTAGCATTGACACTGTTCCGCGTTGACTAAGTCTCTCACAAGTCACGTGATTCACCACTCACGCCATGCAAATACCACTAAAAGGATACTATGTTTGCAATGAGTTAGACAGATGTCTGCTGATACTTTGGAAGAAGTTTTCCACCATCGTGGTTGATGGGTGACACTTTAATTGGGATGAGTATCTTTCCATGTAAAAAAATACAATTATTTTTTTAATAAATATTTTGTTTTAACTTAAGGCGTTGATTAAAGCTGCATAGTCTGATGAAAACATACAATTTTCAAAACCAAAACAATTACCTAGATTTGATTCTACATATCTAACTTAGATGCTGGTGCGCTTATTAAACATTTGTCATCACGCATAAGGGGATACTGAGTAAATTAATAGAACATGTTACACTGCAGAAAGCCTACGGTGATAAGAGTTTTGGCAAGCTTGCTAAAATTAATTTAGCATGTTTCCATTTCAAATATCTCAAAAGTTAGCAATTTAAAATAAAAGTTACTTCAAACTAAAGTAAGGTAGATTATAATGAACAACCTAATGTGTTTATCTCAGAAAATGAGAGAAACTCAAAACCATCGGACTATGCAACTTTAAGTAGCGGGATATGTCCACTGTGGACAATAATTGGTCTTCCTCACTCCACCGCTTCTTACCCATTCAAGGACTGGTTAGTTCAGTATCCGGCTAATGAGACTGAGTGGGATATTGGGCCATGGTGCTGGTGGCCTAATTTCCCAGTGGGGCAGCACTATAAAGTCGCCTTAACTGCGCACTGTCCCCAGGGATGAAAGTGGTCTCTGGGGAAAAAAAGCGGAAATGCGGACGTTCTTCCCTAGGTTTAACATTGTCAGGGAATCGCGGAAAATTCCCGGAAGTCGGGTTTCATATATATTGGTCTACGCTGATAGTGCTGCGCCATTTGAAGCATTTATTAGTAGTATACGCTAATAGTGCTGTGGCATCTGCACCACATATTAGTATACGCTTATGGTGCTGTAGCGTAAAACAACGTATTAGTAGTGCCTATACATTGATCCTGCTGTGGGATTGTAGTAGGTCCAGGAAAAATCCCGGAAATCCGCGAAATCCCAGAGATCTTTCATCCCTGTGTCACAACTCGGTACCCGACCTGATATGACCTTAGATGTTGCCAGTACGTAAAACTCCCACAACCAACCAAGGTGCTCTAGTTAATGGTCTGGTAGAGGATCCAGCGCGGTAGAAGGGACAATGCCCCATTGTGTCATTCTACACAGCGTCTGTGACGGGCCTGCGGTTAACGCTGATTACAGGTGAGAGGGGCATCAGCCGCCCCGCCGCATCCCATTACACTCCCACGTGACCCCAGATGTAGGCCAATTATCAGTGCGCACTAATTACCTTCACAAGCTCACATATATCCCTCTCTCCTGGGATATTGGTGTGAACAGTTGTTTGTTTGGGTTTTATATTCTAGCAACATTTATGGTCATATCAAGACGGTCATATTGTGACAGCGCACACCCGTGACGAAGTCACAGTGCTGTCCCCCTGGGAGATTCTGACACCATGACTCGCTATCCCGCTCAGTTACATTGTCCGGAGACTGAGCTAACCAGTCCTTGCGCTATTCTATTAATGCCAAGCGCCAAGCTAGCTCACGGCGAGTATCAATTGTGTAAGTCATTGGCTTGACTCGGCCGATATTCAAACGGCCGACCTTCCACATGGGAAGCCAGCGCTTTTACTGATTCGGCCACCACTTCCGGTCCCGTGTACGAACACAAGAGTCCCGTAAAACTAACATATACGGGCCAGGCAGGAATGTCAAACAGGACAAACTCCTCTGCTTCCGTCACGGGATGCGGTGACCGAATTGGTAGAGCGCAGACTTCCCATGTGGAAGGTCGGGAGTTCAATTCCCAGTCGAGTCAAACCAATGTCTTAACAAAATTGGTACTTTTTGCTTCCTAGCCTGCCGCTTGGCATTAATAGGATAGGACAAGGACTGGTTAGCTCAGTGTCAGGATAATGTGACTGAGTGGGATATCGAGTCATTACGCCGGTGACCTGGTTTCCCAGTGGGCCACCACTATAAAGTCGACATGAGTGTGCACTGTCACAAGTCGGTACCTGTCCAGATATGACCTTAGATGTTGCCAGGACATAAAACTCCAACAACCAACCAACCAGCTTCCGGAGGGGGGGGGGGGGGGGCGATGTCAAAATCTTTCCAGAATTGCTCTCCAAATGGCCAATGCAGTGACATTTGTGGAGTTCAGTGGGTTGTTGGGTGCGGGTCGCAGTCCGGTAAATAGCAGAGCTGGGCGATAACACATCCAGATAATGTGGCCGCTACCACAGAGGGCGCCACCAGCTGATTGGTCATTGTTTAGCATACGTGGAGAGGGGGCCGTGGACCGTCAGGTTACAGCTATAGGAGTCTCGTGGGGGTAGATGATGATGATGATGATGATGATAATAGTAGTAATAATAGTAGTAGTAGTAGTGCTGGTAGTAGTAGTAGTAATGGTGTAGCTAGCAGTAGTAGTAGTGGTGGTGGGGACTAGTTTAATAGTGGTGGTGGTGGTGGTGGTAGTGGTGTTGGTGGTGGTGGTGGTGGTAGTGGTGTTGGTGGTGGTGGTAGTGGTGTTGGTGGTGGTGGTAGTGGTGTTGGTGGTAGTGGCGGCGGTAGTGGTGGTGGTGGTGGCAGTGGTGGTGGTGGTGGTGGTGGTGGTGGTAGTGATGGTGGCGGTGGTAGTGGTAGTGATGGTGGTGGCAGTGGTGATGGTGGTGGTGGTGGTGCAAGTGATGGTGGTGGTGGTGGCGGTGATGGTGATGGTAGTGGTAGTGGTGGTGGTGGTGGTGGCAGGTAGTGGGTGGGTAGTAAGGAGTATTGGTAGTAGTAGTAGTAGTAGTGGTGGTGCCGGTGGTGTTAGGTTTGTTTGTTGTTGTTTTACGTCCTGGCAACATTCAAGCTCATATCAGGACGGGTACCAACTTGTGACAGTGCACACTCATGGTGACTTTACAGTGCTGCCCCACTGGAAGACCAGGCTGCCAGCACCATGACCTGATATCCCACTCAGTCACATTATCCTGACACAGAGCCAACCAGTCCTTGTCCTATCATAATAATGCCGAGTGCCTAGCTAGGAAGTGACAAGTATACATTTTTACGTCATTGGTTTGACTCGACCAGTGTTCGAACCTACGACGGTGGTGGTAGGATGTAGTTAGTAGTAGTGGTGGTAGTACTGGTGGTGGTAGTGTAGTTGTGAAGCTGATGGTGCGGGTAGTTAGTAGTGGTGGTGGTGTCGATGGTGGTGGGCAGTGTAGTGGTAAAGATGGTGGTGGTGGGTAGTTAGTTAGTAAGAATAGTGGTGGTGGTGGTGGGCATTGTAGTTGTAAAGGTGGTAGGGTAGTTATGTATGCGGGTATTGCAATACCTCAGGGAGTTTGACGCCCCTGCCCTGCAGAGTTGTAAACCACTGCCTTGTGGTACAGGTTCTTGACAGAACTGAAGGCTAAGGGAGCAAACCCTAAACAGAAAACCATGTCACTGTGGCAGCATTAAGGGCGGTTGATGTATGGAACTCCCAACATCTCCCGACCAGCCACTGCAGGGACAAATAGTTTTGCGCCTGTCTTGACATGTTCTTGCCGGTGTGAAACCTCTATTTGCTCCCCGAGAGAGTGCCGCTGGTAACTTGCAAAAGCCAGCAGCACTTCAACACTTTTGCAGGCAGCTTTCATGAAATGTACAACCGCACAAGAGCGGTAGTCAAGTAATGAAAGCAGTCTTTGTCGCATCGCGACTGACAGCATGATGATGATGATGATGATGATGGGGTAGTTAGTAGTAGTAGGGGTGGTTAGTAGTAGTAGTAGTAGTGGTGGTGATAGTGGTGGGGGGTAGTTAGTACTATTAGTGGTGGGGGTAGTTGTTTTGGGGGGTTTTCTTTTGTACATTAGTTGTTTAAGCAGGGGAAATTTCAATCGTGGACAATTGATCTTCCTCATTCCACTGCTCCTTACCCTATCCTAATAATGCCAAGGGCCTGGCTAGGAAGCGACAAGTATCAATTTTTAAGTCATTGGTTTGATTCGACCAGGGTTCGAACCCACGATCCCACGATCTACCAACACGGGAGACAGACACTCTAACTCATTTGGCCATCCCTTCTAGTACGGTCCGTGGTTAGTAGTAGTTGTGATGGTGTGGTGATGGGTAGTTAGTAGGACTAGGAGTGGTGGTTGGCAATGTAATGGTGGAGGAGATAGTATTAGTAGTGGTAGTGGTACTGGTAGTATTTGAGGTGGTATTGGTTGACAGTGTAGTGGTGAAAATGGTGGTGGTGAAAATGGTTGGTATTGATGGGTAGTGACAGTAATACTAGTAGTGACCAGACGGTCCGTCCCCCGATTTTGGAGATCAGGGGATCCAAACCCATGAGTTTGTGGGTTCGAACCCTGGTCCAGTCAAACCAATGACTTAAAAATTTATATTTGTCGCTTCTTAGCCTGACACTCGGCATTACCAGGATAGGGCAATATCAGATCATGGTGCTGGTGGCCTGATTTCCAAGTGGGGCAGCACTATAAAGTCATCATAAGTGTGCACTGTCAACAGTCGGACCCTGTCCTGTTATGACCTTAGATGTTGCTAGGAAGTAAAACAACAACAAACAAACAATAGTAGTAGTAGTAGTAGTAGTAGTAGTAGTAGGTTGTGTTTTGTTTGTGTTGGGTGGTGTTTTGTTGGTGTTTGTTGTGTGTGTGTGTTGTTAGTAGTAGTAGTAGTAGTAGTAGTAGTAGTAGTAGTAGTAGCAACAACAGCAGCAGCAGCAGTAGTAGTAGTAGTACTAGTAGTAGTAGCAGTAGCAGTAGCAGTAGTAATAGTGCGGAGGTGGTGATTTGCAGCTAAGTGGTTATTGGTGGTAGTACTAGTAGTGGTGGTTGGTTGTAGTTGTGGTGGTGATGGTGGTGGTGGTGGTGGTGGTAGTGGTGGTGGTAGTAGTGGTGGTGGTGGTGTGTGTGTGTGATTGTGTGTGTGTGGGGGGGGGGGGGTGAATAACGCAATTTGCGCTTACATAGAAGTGTGGCTATGTGTATATAATGTGTGTGTGTGTGTGTGTGTGTGTGTGTGTGTGAATAACAGTGGTTGGTCGTGTGTGAAGGTGGTGGTGGTGTAGTGGAAGTGGTGGTACATGGTAGTTCGTGGTGATTTACGCTTCTTCAGAAGTGTGTGTGTGTGTGTGAGTGAGTGAGTGAGTGAGTGAGTGAGTGAGTGAGTGAGAGGGACAGAGAGAGAGAGACAGAGAGAGAGGGGAGGGAGATAGAGAGATAGGGAGATACTGGGGAGGGAGGGAAGGAGGGAGGGGGAGAGAGAGGGGAGGGAGGGGGAGGGAAGGAGAGGGAGGGAGGGAGGGAGAAGGGAGGGGGGGAGGGAGGGAGGGAGGGAGAAGGGGAGGGAGGGGGAGCGAGATATGGAGAGAGGGAGGGAGGATAGTGGTGAGAGAGAGGGAGATAGGGAGGGAGGAAGGGAGGAAGGGAGGGAGGGGGGATAGGGGCGAGAGTGAGGGAGGGATTGAGGGGGAGAGAGAGAGGGAGGGGTGGTAGGAGAGAGAGGGAGAGATAGGGAGAGAGGGACAGGGAGGGAGAGCGAGGGAGAGAGAGAGGGAGAGAGAGATTAACGCATAATAGTTTAATACGTGTGTGGACAAGGCACTTCGCTCTTACACAGAAGTGTGTGTATGCTTATGTGTGTGTGAGGGGGGGGGGGGGGTGAGAGGGGGGGTAGGACTCCCATCACAACCGACTCATTTCACCCGGCTAGTCACTAAGTGGGTCAAGCCTTCAAAGAACGCGTCACCCCTTTACTCACGTGCTGTAAATGAATTGCTCACGCCATCAGCGATCTGGTTTAGTCGGCTATACACGTGGCAATTATAGTCTAGACTGGAGCCGTCTGTGACGTCCACAGACAGGCACCAGTTGTCCAGGCACCAGCCACCCAACGACTTTCACCTTCAGGCCAGGCTCAGAGCTCAAACCATACAGCTTCAAACCATCAGCGATCTGGTTTAGTCTGGTGTACACGTGGCAATTGTAGTCTAGACTGGTGCAGTCTGTAAAGTTCCTGTCACACTACGACCTATGGCGTTAGCGTATGCCGACCTATGCGCTTTTCGACCAACACGTCGGCATAGGCTGTCATAGGTTACGCATAGGTCGTATACGCTTGTCATAGGTCGGCATAGGTCGAGCCACCGAAAGATTTGTGTGCATGGTCAAAATTTAAAACCTATGCCGGCCTTTCTCATACGCTAGACGTATGCTGGGCGTACGTGGCATACGTTATGCACACGTTAAGGGTAGGTTAGCATAGGTTTGCCGTACATTGAACCTGCGCCCTCCGCATATATAATGTACTCACAACGTTCTGTAAAAGTGATGTCATACTACTACGTATAGCTTTAGCCTATGGCAAAGTATGTGATTTTCGACCAACACGTTAGCGTACGGCGTCATATGTTACGTATACGTTGGCCATACGTCGTTATACGTCGGTGTTTGTCGAGGCTCTGAAAAAATTGTGTACATGTTCAAAATTTTCAACGTGTGTCGACGTGTGGCTCATGCATTTCTCATACGCTACGTGTACGTTAGTGGTATGTCGGGATACGTTAGGAGCACGTTCGGTATACATCGGCATACATTACTCATACGCTGGTCCTGTCACCTCCAACCATCAAAATACGTCCAATACGCAGAGTATACGTCATCATATGCTTTGCATACGGTAGGGATATGGTAGACGTATGCCAGGCATAGGATACGCGTAGGCTTCATACGTTGCTGGGACCTCCCGCAGTGCAAAAAGGTCACCGTATCTCGGACCTATTATAATTTTCAAATTATTTTGCCACGTTACGCATGGCCGCCATACGTCGTAGTGGCCTTAATGTACACGGAGAGGCACCAGTTGTCCCACCACTAGCCAACGACCTTCACCTTCAGGTCAGGCTCAGACTACATAGCTGCAGACTTATGCAGTGTTCTGGAACATGTAAGTGTTTGTGATTCTGTGTGCGTGAGTGAGTGTGTGTGTCTATGTGTGAGTGTGTGTCTGTGTGTCTGTCTGTGTGTCTGTGTGAGTGTGTCTGTGTGAGTGTGTGTGTCTGTATGTGTGTGTGTCTGTGTGTGTGTGTGTCTATGTATGTGGTTGGTTGGTGGAGTTCTATGTCCTGCCAACATCTAAGGTCATATCAGGACAGGTACCGACTTGTGACAGTGTGAATTCATGGCAATTTTATAGTGCTGCCCCACTGGTTGACCTGGCCGCTGGTGCCATGACATGATATCCCACACAGTCACATTATCCTGATACTGTGCTAACCAGTCCTCGTCCTATCCTATTAATGTCAAGCGCCAGGCTAGGTAGTGGCAAGTATCAATTCTATAAGTCCTCAGTTTAACTCAACTGAGATTCAAACTCCCAACCGTCTGCATGGGAAGCCTGCGCTCTACCGATTCGGCCACCGCGTCTGGTCGATCTTATAACGAAACTCCATTGAATGCAATGATGTTAATGTGGAGTTGGTGTAGTTCTACATGTACATCTGCTACATAGCCAATACAATAAAACCTCGTTAACCGACCACCTCCACAGATCGACCACTCTCCTATATCGATCGCTTTATTTGGGTCTCAAACGATCGACCATTTGTAATTTGTAGTGATCAAAAAAATCCCTAAACCGACCACCTCCCTAAATGGACCATTTAAAGTCGGTCCCATGGTCGGTCGATTTAGAGGTTTTACTGTATACTGAATATTGTCTATGAAAACAATAAATGGGGGCGGGAATGGGCATCAGATTCCTAGGCAGATCGAATTCTTGCGTCATTTATGAGTTCTTCATTTGTATGCGGAATAAACTATGAGTATGAGGCCTGGGGGCAAATTATCATATTCCACGCACACAGTTATTGACATGAAACTGACATGAAACTGCTGCTTTATATTAATTACATTCATACACATTTAGTTATATCACCCACACCCACACGCGCACACACACACACACACCAGAAGGGATGCCCGAAAGAGTTGAGCTTCCGTCTCCCGCTTTGGTAGATCGTGAGATTCAAATCCACTGGCTGGAACCCTGGTCGAGTCAAACCAATGACGTACCAAATTTATACTTGTCGCTTCCTAGCCTTGCGCTCGGCATTAATAGGATAGGGAAATGACTGGTTGGCTCAGTGTCAAGATAATGCGACTGGGTGGGATATAGGGTCATGTTGCCGGCGGCCTGATTTCCCAGTGGGGCAGCACTATTAAGTTGGCATGAGTGTGCACTGTCATAAGTCGGTACCCATCCTGATATGACCTTAGATGTTGCCAAGATGTAAAACTCCAACAACCAACCTACCACACACACACACACACACACATACATATTTATGCCGTTTTATTCACGCACCGAATCAGAATGTTTCCCCCACTCCATAACAGCACCGTGACTACCTAAACCAACAGGCCTAAGTGCACATGCACCGGAAGTACGACCGATTCACATTAAATGAGTTTAATACGTTATATAAAACGGCATATAAATACATGTAATAAAATAATTATGTGAATAAACTGTGAACACTACCATATGTCCAGGAAGACCAATGCCTCGGCTTTGGGCAAATGTTATATTCTGGGGGGGGGGGGGGGGGGGAACAAATACAAATATTTACCAGAAAAAAAAGCTGGGGGCAGTACGGTGACCTCACAGTAAATGTGTATAATAAAATATTATGATATGCTTATGTTGCTTGGTAGTGTTGGGAGTTAGCCGTTGAGTAAATTGTGGTTGAGTTAAGTGGTTGCCACCAGCACCGCCCCCACCCTCTTCTCCACCAGGAAATTAGACTGGATAAGTTGGGTTCTTTTTAAAAGAAGGTTTTTTTTTAATGGAGCAAAGTGCGACATCCCCTATACAAGTCCACAAACACTCACCACCAACACCACCACCACCACCACCACCACCCACTACCACCACCACCACCCATTACCACCACCCACTACCACCACCACCCATCACCACCACCACCCATCACCACCATCACCCATTACCACCATCACCCATCACCACCACCCACTACCACCACCACCGCCCATCACCACCACCCATCACCACCACACCACCCATCACCACCACCACCCATCACCACCACCACCACCCATTACCACCACCCATTACCACCACCCACTACCACCACCACCCATTACCACCACCACCATGCACACTTCCCACTGTCAGAGCTCTAGTAGTATATAGTGGAAAATCCTCACAGTATACCTTTATAATATGAATAAGCGATGCTTAACCCCTCCGAAATGCTCAGAGAATTATTTATTTATTTATTTATTTATTTATCAACATGAGTATATTATTAACCATTCGCTGTCGTCCACCCTGTTTACTGCATAACGAAGTTCGACGAGCTATTTCCGTTTCCGTTGGCTGGATTTTGGTTACGAGTATACAAATGGCGGCCCCCATATAGGGCTATTTCCGTTTCCTTTTGCTGGATTTTGGTGATATCATTTTCCACCTATTAGTATTATTGTTTGTGTATATATACACGTGTTAGTCCTTAGCCTCCCCCTCCAGGCGGGGGGGGGGGGGGGGGGGGAGAGGTATAATCAGTATGTATCACACAAACAAGCAGATGTATTTCCTATAGATACTTGCAATTCCTCCCGGACTAGGTGATGATAACTGAAGTCTCTGATGACACTATTACATCCCAATGGTGTCTACAGGACATTGGGAAAGGCTTATGTATGTGTGTGTGTGTGTATGTATGTATGTATGTATGTATGTATGTATGGATGTATGTATGTATGTATGTATGGATGTATGTATGTATGTATGTATGTATGTATGTATGTATGTATGTATGTATGTATGTATGTATGTATGTATGTATGTATGTATGCATGCATGCACACACGCACGCACGCATGCACGCACGTACGTACGTACGTATGTATGTATGTATGTATGTATGTGTGTATGGTGTGTGTATGGTGTGTTGTTGTATGTTTTGTATGTATGTATGTATATACGTTATGTTATGTAGTATATGTATGTTATTGTGTATGTATGTATGTATGTATAACGTAGTATGTATGTATGTATGTAGTGTGTATGATGTATGTATGTATGTATGTATGTTGTTGTATGTTGTAGTATGTATGTATGTATGTATGTATGTATGTATGTATGTATGTATGTACATACATACATACATGTATGTACGTACGTACATGTACATACGTACGTACATACATGTACGTACATACATGTATGTACGTACGCATGTACGCACATACGTATGCACTAGTGTACGTACGTTACCTATGTAGTATGTATGTATGTATGTATGTATGTAGTATACGTATGTGTGTATGTATGTATGTATTATGTTATGTAATGTATGTACATACGTACGTACATACATGTACGTACATACATGTACGTACGTACGCACATACGTACGCACATACGTATGTACGTACGTATGTACGTATGTATGTATGTATGTATGTATGTATGTATGTATGTACATAGGCATGCATGTATGTACGCACGCATGTATGTATGTATGTATGCATGCATGTATGTGTCGTGGTGGTCATGAAAATGGGAAATATTGCGCCGAGAGGGGGACTCGAATCCACATCTCTTTGCATTCCAGGCCAGTGTGCTAACCATTACACCACCGAGGCTCCCTGATATCACCACTACGCACGCCTACCTGTCTATGCGGCTCCTTGCCTGAGAGGTCAGTGGAGACTACTACACTCGTCCCCCTGGAATTGTAAGTCTTTTAATGCGTACAATTACATACATACAGGCAATGCACTAACACATACATACACAGGGTAGGTTCAACAACCATACAACATAGATTGTACAGGATCATGGTCACGGCAACCAGTGTCGTGGGGTGATGAAAATGGGAAATATTGCACCTAGAGCTGGACTCAAACCCACATCTCTTTGCATTCCGGGCCAGTGTGCTAACCATTACACCACCTAGGCTCGCTGATATCAACACACTACCCACGCCTACCTGTCTATGTGGTTACTTGCCTGAGAGGTCAGTGTATGCATGTATGTACCCCCCCCCCCACACACACACACAATATGGCTACAATGCCATTCAACTGAACGAAGGTAGTATTTGACTCAGGCTCAGAAAGTTATAGCGTAGCTTTACAAGTTACAATCCGCAAATCAACAAACGGGTGTTGTTTTACGAATTGGTAGAGCACAGGCCTCGTGTGTGGAAGATCACGAGTTCGCGAGTTCGGTTCCCAGGTGAGTCAAACCAATGACTTAAAAATTGATACTTGTCGCTTCCGAGCCTGGTGCTCGGCATTATTAGGATAGGGCAAGGCCTGGTTAGCTCAGTGTCAGGATAATGTGACTGAGTGGGATATCGGGTCATGGTGCCGGCAGCCTGATTTCCCAGTGCGGCAGCACTATAAAATCGCCATCAGTGTGTACTGTCACAAGTCGGTACCCGTCCTGATATGACCTTAGATGTTTGCTAAGATGCAAAACAACAACAAACAAACGGGTAGTTACACTGTTAGTGTTACTGTTAGCAGCTGTCACAAAGTCCAGGCTGGAAATCCGCGATGAAAAAGCAAAGTAAATCACACCCCGAGGTATCTATCACCTGTCTAACATTCCATAGTAAAGTTCGAGTTGTTCGGAGATGTTTTTTGTTTTTTTTCTGGTGCTAAAAAAAACCCCAACATGTTCCTATTATTAATGTATTATTACAATTTGTGTGACAGGTAACAGAAGACACGTGGTTGGTTGGTTGTTGGAGTTTTATGTCTTGGCAACACCTAAAGTCATATCAGGACGGGAAGACACGTGTGTTTAACGGCAGTTTGTTTGTGTTTGTGTGTGTATGTGTGTGTAGATGTGTGTGTAGATGTGTGTGTAGATGTGTGGGGGATGGGGGTATGTGAGTATGATTATGAGGGCTGGTGTCAATCAAAGCCACTATCCAAGCAAACTGGAGAGACCTCACGCGTGTGTGTATATTACCTACACACACACACACGCACACATACCTACATACATACATCCTTACATACATGTATACACACATACCTACACAAATAGCTACATACATATTCGTATAATGATATATACCGATACACACACTT
This sequence comes from Branchipolynoe longqiensis, assembly GCA_030323885.1. NCBI lineage: Eukaryota > Metazoa > Annelida > Polychaeta > Phyllodocida > Polynoidae > Branchipolynoe > Branchipolynoe longqiensis. The sequence continues at coordinate 28,094,592 of CM059188.1, forward strand.
TCCACCGGCATACCCCCCCCGCCCCCCCCCCCCCCACACACACACCACTTACACCGTACACTAGTCTGGTCGGTGGGGCCGTACAGTGAGGGGTTGGTGTGGTGAAGCACTTTACATTATGTACCCACTCCCTGCCCTCCCACACTCTCCCCCTCCCCTTTTGGTTTGGGGGTCCTTCCCACCCCATCCCCGGTTCCGGGCGGTACTGGTGTGAGGTACCTTACATGGCGGCCTGACACTAGTGTGCAGTAGCGTGGCTGTTCTTGGTGGGGTGTGTGTGGTGGGAGAAGGACGCCACCCCCCCCCCCCCCAAACACAACAGCCCATTTTCCCACACTCCCCGAGGTGTACCTTACATTGATATTCCCATCCTCTATCTTCCCCCCCCCTTTCTTCCCCCTCTCAAACACCTTTACACACACCCTGGTTCCGTGCGGTGCCCGTGTGAGACACCTACCTTACATGTCGGCCTGACACCAGTGACTGGGTACGTTGCTGATCAAACGCCCCCCCCCCCCCCCCCCCCCCGCCTACCCCGTCCCCTCCCCCCCCCCCCCCCAACACACACATACACACACCCAGCCTGGTCATGGGCGGTGCCTGTCTGAGACACCTTACTTGCCGGCCTGACACCACTCAGACGCCTTACGTGCCGGTCTGACACCAGTGACTGGGTACTGTGCTGATCAGACGCCTCCTCCCACAGAGCTCAGCTGCGTCCCGCCCCATGTGTCAACAAGACCCGCGCTAATGAGGGACGCCCGGCGAGCTGATACCTCCACACCACGCCAGGGGGCGCGACGGAGCAGCCGCGAGCTGCTCACTTATGTAGCAGTCACACTACGACGACAAGGCCGACGACAGCCCAACGACTTGTCGTTTTGCTCTGTCGTCGGCTGTCGCTACGGTGTCGTTATGTTGTCGTTCGGCTGTCGCCGCGACACCTCCGCGACAACTCCAGTTTCTCCACTGTCGCCCGGTTGTCGTCGGGTTTTTGTGCATGTTGAAAAACCTCGGCGACAGACGCTGTCGTTCGGCTGTCGCTACGCTGTCGCTACGCTGTCGCTACGCTGTCGTCTTGTCGCTAAGCTGTCGTTAAGCTGTCGCCGGGCCCGTTTCTTCATATACACACACAGATACACACAGAGACACAACACAGAGACACACACACACAGACACACATACAGACACAGAGACACACACACAGAGACACAGATACACACACAGAGACACACACACAGAGAATGGGACGGTCCAAACATGGCTCAGTTTAGCTTGCTTAGAGGGATGTTAGGACCGTCCCAAATATGAAGACTGCATAAACCTACATGTTTGCATAAACCTACATGTTTGCACCGTCCCATTCTTCATATTTCTCATGGAAACTGCTTCATGTGTGTCTCTGTGTGTGTAGTGGTGTGTGTGTGTCTCTGTGTGTGTGTGTGTGTGTCTGTGTGTGTGGGTCCCATTCTTCATATTTCTTATGAAGACTGCTTCCTAACAGGTCCGCCGCATTGTCTAATACACATGTTTGTACCGTCCCATTTCTTCATATATCTTATGGAGACTGCTTCCTCACAGGTCCGCCGCATAAACCTACATGTTTGCACCGTCCCATTCTTCATATTTCTCATGGAAACTGCTTCATGTATGTCTCTGTGTGTGTAGTGGTGTGTGTGTGTGTCTCTGTGTGTGTGTGTGTGTGTATCTGTTTCTGTGTGTGTGTCTCTGTGTGTGTGTCTGTGTGTGTGGGTCCCATTCTTCATATTTCTTATGAAGACTGCTTCCTAACAGGTCCGCCGCATAGTCTAATACACATGTTTGTACCGTCCCATTTCTTCATATATCTTATGGAGACTGCTTCCTCACAGGTCCGCCGCATATACCTACATGTTTGCACCGTCCCATTCTTCATATTTCTCATGGAAACTGCTTCATGTATGTCTCTGTGTGTGTAGTGGTGTGTGTGTGTGTCTCTGTGTCTGTGTGTGTGTGTGTGTGTGTGTGTGTGAGTGTATCTGTTTATGTGTGTGTGTCTCTGTGTGTGTGGGTCCCATTCTTCATATTTCTTATGAAGACTGCTTCCTAACAGGTCCGCCGCATAGTCTAATACACATGTTTGTACCGTCCCATTTCTTCATATATCATATGGAGACTGCTTCCTCACAGGTCCGCCGCATAGTCTGTGTGTTGTGTCTCTGAGTCTCTGTCTGTGTGTCTGTGTGTGTGTCCGCTGCATAAACCTACATGTTTGCACCGTCCCATTCTTCATATTTCTCCTGAAGACTGCTTCCTAACAGGTCCGCCGCATAGTCTAAAGCTAGGATTCCATATACGCATAAAAAGTATATAAAAAGTGTGTGTGACTATGTGTCTGTGTGTGTGTCTCTATGTGTGTGTCTGTGTCTCCGTGTCTGTCTCTGTGTGTGTCTCTGTGTGTGTGACTGTGTCTCTGTGTGTCTCTATGTCTGTGTCTCTGTGTCTCTGACAAAGAGACACACACAGACACATATACACACAGACACAGACACAGAGACACACACAGAGACACACACAGTAACACAGAGACACAATACAGAGACACACACACACACACAGACACAACACAGAGGTTTATGCGGCGGACCTGTTAGGAAGCAGTCTTCATATTTGGGACGGTCCTAACATCCCTCAAAGCAAGCTAAACTGAGCTATGTTTGCACCGTCCCATTCTTCATATTTCTCATGGAAACTGCTTCATATGTGTCTGTGTGTAGTGGTGTGTCTGTGTGTGTGTCTCTGTGTCTGTGTGTGTATCTGTGTCTCTGTGTGTGTCTGTGTGTGTGTATCTGTGTCTGTGTGTGTGTATCTGTGTCTGTGTGTGTGTCTCTTTGTCTCTGTGCGTGTGTCTCTGTATGTGTCTGTGTGTGTGTGTCTCTGTGTGTGTGTGTGTCTCTGTTGTGTCTCTGTGTCTCTGTGTGTGCGATAAACCACACACACTCACTATGACACTCACACTCACCCTCACTATGACACTCACTATGACACTCACACTCACTATCACACTCTTCATATTTCTCACTTTGGTGGGGGGGCGGGCACTGTCGCCGCACTGTCGCCGCACTGTCGCCGCACTGTCGCCGCACTGTCGCCGCACTGTCGTCCAACTTGGCCCGAATTTGCATATGTCGTCGGGTTTTCACAAAATCCAAGTCGCTGGGCTGTCGTCGCCCCTTGTCGTCGTAGTGTGACAGCTACATTAGAGGGTGGGAGTGGGTAGACTAGCTAACAGTAGTAACACCCGCCGCCCCCCCATCACCACCTTCCCCACCGCGCCACCTCATGCCACCTGACGCCGCCTCACGCCATTGGTCGCCCCCTCACGCCGCCTCACGTCACCTCACGCCACCACACGCCATTGGTCGCCGCCAAGTGAAAACTAGGCCCTGTGAAGATTGCCAAATGTCTTACCCATCTTAGGCCTCAGTCACACTATGGCTTGCGACTACTTTGTGACCACTTTGAAGATTGTGACGAAAAGCCAGCCACCCCCTTGCAACCAAAGCAAGAAAAAGGCGGGGGAAACCTACTCCAGTGATCGGTCGGCGATAGGTTGGCGGCTGCTTAGCGACCTCCAGGCAACCATTTTGGTCACAAGGAAGTTGCAGGTGCTGCACCAAAATACCTCCTTGCGACCATTTTGGTCACAAGGATGTCACCAACCACTTTCAGCACGTGTGCACAAATCGGTCAGCGACTAGTTGGCCTTTTGGTCACAAGGTGGTCGCAAAGTGGTCACTAGCCGTAATGTGACCGGGGCTTTAGAGTTTAGTGGTCTTAATCATTGGCGCGTTCACCACCACGACTGGGGCATTACTCTTAGCTGATGACCTCAACCCTAGAATACTGTGACTGAGTGAGATATCGCATCATATCATGATGCTGGCCGTATATCGCATTACGACAGCACTGCGAATGCGTCGTGCGTGTATGATGTCACTTATACTTGTCCTGATTTGACCTCAGGTGATGCTAGGACCTAAAAGTAAAACCCTAACCAAACCAATGGCCAGGCATCAACTTAGGAGTGAGTGAGTGACTGAGTGCCTGAGTGAGTGAGTGACTGACTGAGTGAATGAGTAAGAGTGGGGGAGTGAATGGGTTTGGGGGTTGAGTGAGTGAATGACGAGTGAGTGAGAGTCGGTGGGTGAGTGAGTGAGTGCGTGAGTGAATGAGTGAATGGGTTGGTTGGAGAGTGAGTGCATGAGTGAATGGGTTGGTTGGTGAATGAGGGAGTGGGTGAGCGAGTGAGTGAATGTGTAAGTGAGTGAGTGAGTGAATGACTGAGTGAGTGAATGTGTAAGTGAGTGAGTGAATGACTGAGTGAGTGATAAGGTGTGTGTTGGAGTGAGTGAATCAGTGATGTGTATTGGTATGTAAAATACTTTTTTTTTGCTGTATTTTTACGGTTATGGTTGTGTTGTGTACACGGTTGCCTACTTATGTTACTATTCGGGTAAGGGGACCTGCTCACCACATGGTCGGGGACCAGTTCGCACAGAGAGCCCGGATGTGGGAACGCTCAGGTCTCTGCCGCGATACTGTTATCTTAGCGTAGCCCGCCTTGCGCCCAGACCCACCCACCCACCTCCCCGACCCCACCTCCACACACACACTTACACACCCACACTTACCCACACCTGCGGCAGATAAGAGATAAGAGATTAGAAACGCTGATTCAGCACGCCATACACCTGTCATTAACCGTCACTTAGCCGAGTCCCTGCCATGTGTTACTATCACACGACAACACCCGCCTCTACCTCTGAACACACCTCACCACCACACATCATCACGCCCACACTCAACATCCTCACACACACCCACATCATCACACCCACCCTCAACATCCTCACACACACCCACATCATCACACCCACCCTCAACATCCTCACACCCACCCACATCCTCACACACACACTCAACATCCTCACACACACCCACATCATCACACCCACCCTCAACATCCTCACCCACACCCACATCCTCACACCCACCCTCAACATCCACACACACACCCACATCCTCACACCCACATTCAACATCCTCACACACACATCCTCACACCCACCCTCAACATCCACACACACACCCACATCATCACACCCACCCTCAACATTCTCACACCCACCCACATCCCCACACCCACACTCAACATCCTCACACACACCCACATCATCACACCCACACTCAACATCCTCACACCCCCCCACATCCTCACACACTCACATCACTCAATCTTGGATACCCGCGGGAACATCTCTGTCTGTCTGTCTGTCTGTCTGTCCGTCTGTCTGTCTGTCTGTCTGTATGGCTCTGTCTCTCTTTGTGTCTGTCTCTATCTCTGTGTCTGTCTGTGTCTGTCTTGTCTGTCTGTGTCTGTCTGTGTCTGTCTCTCTGTGTCTGTCTGTCTGTCTGCCTGTCTGTTTCTGTCTCTCTGGCTGTGTCTGTCTGTGTCTGTCACTGTGTCTGTCTCTCTGTCTGTGTCTGTCTTTGTATGTATGTGTCTGTCTCTCTGTCTGTGTCTGTGTGCGTGTGTCTGTCTCTCTGTATGTATGTGTATACATGTCTCCCTGTCTGTGCCTGTATGTGTATGTCTGTGTATGTCTCTGTCTGTGTCTGTCTGTCTCTCTATCTATCTGTCTGTATTTTATCTGTCTGTGTCTGTCTGTATGTGTCTGTCTGTCTGTTTATGCCTGTCTCAGGCTGTCTCTGTATGTCTCTGTATGTGTCTCTGTCTGTCTTTCCCTGCAGGTAGTAAATATTTAATAACATCAGTTATTAATTGATTAGTTCATTGCCACTGGTCTGGACGGGTTTTCAAAAGCTGTGTCACTTCTTATGCGTCTTATGGAAATTCGGTGGTATAACCCAACACTGCAATTATATGATGATTAAGGCTGCGTTGTCCGATGAAGTATCAACATTCCTAAATCAAAGCAATTATCTAGAATTGATTCTCCATATCTAACTTAGACGCTGATGCACTTATTATGTATGCATTTGTTTCTCCATAGCTACAAAAGAATACTGAGTCAGAACCTGTTACTGCAGAAGCCTATGGTGTCAGTTTTGAGATGCTTGCCAAAACTAATTTGACATGTTTGCACTTCAAATATCTCAAAAGCCATCTAAAATAAATATTACTTTGAACGAAAATAAAATAGATTATAACGATCAATCTAATATATTTATCTCAGAAAAATGACAGAGACGCACAACCATCGGACTATGCAACTTTAATGGAACCTTTCACAATCATCCACTTGACCTGTCCATATTTCATGTGTAAGTGCTCCCTCTAAATGAATACCAGATAGCCCCTCTCCATGAGTACCGTATGCATTATGATGGTCCAATCAGGTTCAGGGAAAAAATGAAGAGAAAATGAGGTTTTACAAAATTAACAAAATGACAGCCCAAATAACAAAAGCCAGACACTAAATGCACCATGACTCAGCGAAAACGACGCTAAACACTTGTCATAATATTAATGTGTTTTAGTGACTTATTTATAGCTGTAGAGGCCAGTAAGGCCTGGATATGGGCTGGATGTGGGCTAGATGTGGAGGCTGATGTGGAGGATGGGTGTTTGTCACAGTGTCAGACATCTGGATCAGTTTTATCAGAGAGGCGATACATTCTTCTTTAAAAAAAAAGATATTATATAGACAGGCTGAGTGTATTTGTTTATATCATAGATTTCCTCCTCACATGCGCATTGCGTTGTTGGCAGAAGTATCCAGTACACAGAGGCGATAGTACTAGTTGTAGTAGCTGGGTTATGGTTATGGTTACAGTGCTTTGGCCTTTATTTATTTATTATGTATTTAGTTGTGTATTTATTTATTATTTACCACGTATTTATTTATGTATTTACCATGTATTTATGCATGTATTTATTTATGTACTTATTTATGTACTTATTTATGTATTTATTTATGTATTGATGTATGTATTAATGTATGTAATAATATAATATATTAATGTATTTACTTATGTATTTACTTATGTATTTATGTATTTATTTATGTACTTATTCATGTCTGTATTTATGAATATATTTATGTATTTATTTAGGCATTTATTTATGTATTTACTTAGATTTAATTAAGTATTTACCATGTATTTATTTATGTATGTATTTCTTTATGTAAATACATAAAGAAATACATACATATCTATTTACTTAATTATCTATCTACGTTTAATTATGCATTTATTCATGTATAAATTTAGTTAATTAGTCAATTAGTTAGTTACAATGTTGGGGAACAATTGCACAAGCACACACAGTGACAAAAAATAGTAAGCTTCAGTGTGTTTACCAGTCTGTCAAAAGCACATAATTCCCCCCCCCCCCCCCCTTGTTCCCCAATCTGGTTGTATTGTAGATACGAAACTCAGTAAGACTAGCTATCTATACAAGTGAGTCGAATTTATCGTCATTTTTCGGAGGAAAAAAATAAATAAAAAGATGGCATCCATCATTTTTTCAATGTGATGTGTGGAACTTGCATGGTGTATTTATGTAGCGCTTCATCATCTTTTAAAGGAAGAAGAGTAGTTACATTTTTATTTTAGGGATTGGGGTGGTGATCTCAATCGTCAAGTCCAGCTATCTCGGCATACGCTACCAGTCACCAATGTTCAAGCTGCATAATCCGATGAAAATATCAAATTTTCAAAACTAAAACACTAACTTAGATTTAGATGTTTAGATAATGGTGCACTTATCAAGCATTTGCTGCCTTTTAGAAGGGAATACAAAGGTAGTTTAATAGAACCTGTTACTGCTGAAGCCTTCGGCGTCAGAATTTGTTTACGTGCTTGCGAAATTAATGTTGCATGCTTTCACTTCAAACATCTCCAAAGTTGGCCATTTAAAATAAAAGTTACTTCAGACTAAAGTGAAGTAGATTATAATGATTAATCTATCGTATTTATCTAAGAAAATGACAGAGACTCAAAACCATCGGACTATGCAACTCTAAGCAATGTTTGTTTGCTTGTTTGTTTGTGTTTTATGTACTAGCAACTTGTTTGGTCATATTAGGAATGATAAGCAGAACATGAGTGTAATTTCCTTTTTTTCAGAATGTTCTATGGCTTCATTAGATTATGTGTTAGTAAGTGACTGAGTGAGTGAGGGAGAAAGTGAATGAGTGGGTGAATGAGTAAGTGAGTATGCATGCCTGTGAGTGTGTGTTTGTTTCTTTATTGTTGTTTTACATCCTGGCAACATCTAAGGTTTGTTTGTTTGTTTGCTGTTGTTTTACGTCCTAGCAACATCTAAGGTCATATCAGGACGGGTACCGACTTGTGACGCAAGGCGACTTTATAGTGCTGCCCCATTAGTGTACCAGGCCACCAACACCATGGCATGATATCCCAATCAGTCACATTATCCTGACACTGAGCCATCCATTCCTTGCCCTATCCTAATAATGCCGAGCACCTGGCTAGGAAGCGACAAGTATCAATTTTTAAGTCATTGGTTTGACTCGACTAGGGTTCGAACCCACGAACCCACGGTGTACCAACACGGGAGGTGGGCGCTCTTACTCATTCCGCCATCCCGTCTGGTTGTGTGAGTGTGTGAGTCTATGAGTATTTGTGTGTGAGGGGTGGGTGTATGTGTGTGAGTGTGTATGTGTGTGAGTATGTGTGTGTCAGTGTGTGGATGTGTGACTGTGTGTGTGAAGGGGTAGAGGAGTACTGTGCCTATAGAGATGAAAGGACTCCACTCCTCACTCTCCCCACTTCCGGGCATGTAAACCCGCCGGGTCCCAGCTCCAGTCCTTCCTCAGCAACTGGCGGAGACTGACTCGGCGGAACACACTTGCTACATCAAAGTTGCAGAGTCCAATGGTTTTGAGTTCCAGAAATTTTCTGAGATAAATACATTAGGTTGATCGTTATAACGAGCCTTACTTTAGCTTGAAGTAAGTTTTATTTGAAGTGGCTAACTTTTGAGATATTTGAAGTGGCTAACTTTTGACATATTTGAAGTGCAACCATGCGACATTAATTTTGGCATGCTTGCCAAAACTCTGACACCATATCATTCTGCAGTAACATGATCTATTCAATTGCCTCACTATTCCCTTCAACTGCTTAATAAGTGCATCATTACCTAAGCTAGATATGTAGAATCAAATTTAGATCATTGTTTTGGTTTTGAAAATTTGATGATTTCATCGGACTATGCAGCTTTAAAGAGAGAGCCCCGTGCCCGGGGGGATACTTTGTTATGAAATGTTACAAAAATGGCCCCTAGAGGATTTGTGATGTGATCCTCGACACGCAATCAATCCCAATCAGGGCCGGCCGGGCCTGGTGGAGATGGCTCGGCCGCGCATCGGAAATGTCAATGTGGCATGCGAATTGGGAATTTCACCGAATCAGGAATTTGGATAGCTTTTTGCAACGACTGTGTAATGCCGCTAGCGAAAGAAGGACTGTGTGATTGTGTGTATGTGTAAACTTGTATGTTTGCATGTGTAAGTATGTTTGTATGTGTAAGTCACACCGTACAAGTGTGTGTGCATGTGTGGGTAGGTGTGCATGTGTAAGTGTGTGTATGTGTAAGTGTGTGTATGTGTGTATGTAGGTGTGTGTGTGTACGTGTGTGGGTCTGTATATGTATGAGTATGTGTAAGTGTGTGTATGGGTAAGTATGTGTCGTGGGGTTGATGAAAATGGGAAATATTGCACCTAGAGCGGGCTCGAACCCACATCTCTTTGCATTCCGGGCCAGTGTGCTTACCATTTCCACCACCTAGGCTCCCTGATATCAACACACTACCCACGCCTACATGTCTATGCGGCTCCTTGCCTGAGAGGTCAGTGCAGACCACTACATATGTGTATGTGTAAGTGTGTGCATGTGTAAGTGTGTGTACTTGTGTGAGTCTGTATATGTATGAGTATGTGTAAGTATGTGTAAGTGTGTATATGTGTAAGTGTGTATATGTGTAAGTGTGTGTATGTGTAAGTGGCTGTATGTGTGCTTATTTGTGTACATGTGTGTAAATGTGTATGTGTAAGTATGTATGTGTATGTGTGAATATGCATGTATAAGTTGGTAACTATGTATGTATGTGTATGTGAAAGTGTGTGCATGGGTAAGTGTGTGTATGGGTAAGTGCGTGTATGGGTAAGCGTGTGTATGGGTAAGCGTGTGTATGTGTGTGAGTATGTGAGTTTGTGTATATGTGTCAGTGAGTGTGTGTGAGTGTTGTGTGTGAGCTGAATTGTGCAATAGCTAATGCCTTCCTTAGGGTACAGAATACACTCAAATCCGAGGTGAAAACTACCAACAATTACTGCATAGGACAGGATGGCCTAATGGGTAGGGCGCTCACTTCAAAGCAGGGTTTTAGACATGGGTTCGAACCCCGGCCGAGTCAGACCAAAGACTTATTAAATTGATACTTTTATTACTAGGATAGGGAAAGGAGCGGTGGAATGGGGAAAAGTCTAAGTTAGAATGACAGAAAATACCAAAAAAATCTTAGTAAAGATCATGACGCCTGCTTTCCCCGTGGCACTTAAATAATATTCAACCACCCTTAGGGGTTCCTATGAAGTAAGTTTGTGGATATAATTCTTATGTATATTCCTTGTCGCAATGAGTAGGATACAGTCTGGGAGCGGGACATAGTTCAGACGGTAGAGTGTCCAACTGAAGGTATCGGTCATCCTATCAATCCTGCTCAGTGGACTGATTTGCAGTTTGGGCTATTTTCCGTTCCAAGCAGTGGTCCACAACTGCTTCATCAAAGGTGGGGTATGTGCTGTCCTGTCTGTGGGAGAGTGCATATAAAAGACTCCTTGCTGCTTATCGGAAAGAGTAGCCCATGTGGCTGCAGCGGGTTTCTTCCAAAGAAATATGTCAGAATGACTGTATGTTTGAGGTCCAATAGCTGATGATACGAAAATCAATTTGCTCTAGAGGCGTCATTAAATAAAACAACCGTTACGTTACTTTTTCAGGGTACAGTCTGGTCTGAAATAAACACATTTTGGCAGCCCTTGATCAGGGAGTGGTCCTAATTTTAAATCTGGTCCTGATGTTTTAGCTGCGGGAGGAGGAGTGAAGGAATCGACAGCAGCGCAGTGGCAAGTTCCAGTGGGGGGCAATAGGTGGCACCTCGAGTGAGTGAGGCCCAAGGCGAGGGTCCGAAGGGAGGGGAGTAGAAGAGCCGAGGCGGTTCCTCCCCGCACCACAAATCAAACACAATGCTACGCATTACACATCAAAGCTGTGTAGTCCGATGAAAGCATCAAATTTTCAAAACCAAAAACACTGACCGAGATTTGATCCTAGATATCCACCTTAGAAACGTATAACTTACAGCGTCATCAAAGGCCAGTTGCTCTCATACCATGTCTATGTTGTGTGGGAGGTTAAAAATCCCTTGGGTCGGTAAAAGTGTAGGCTAGGGCTTTCTATCGACAAACTGTCTAATGGTGAAAACAAGTCTATTCAGACTTATCCATGATAGGCAGTATAAGAAAAAAAAAACACAGGTGCACTCATTAAACATTAATTCACAACACGAGACAGCATTTTGGTACAATGGCTTTATTTTATCGGTTATGTCATTGGTACAGGTATGAGTTGATGGAACCGGAACCGCCGTCGTTCTGCTTCCTCGGGTCCACTGCTGATGAATGGGTCGGTGGGACTCGAACCCTCAACCCTATAGATTCAAGCTTTATCTAGTGGTGTGGGTGGGTGGGCGAAGAAAGCTGGATGGTGAGAAGATGGCGGCGGCTGCGACGGTTGTGCATGGAGTTCAAACCGCCGTAGGGTCACATGACCGAATTGGCAGGAGATTTTGTGTTGTTCGCCACCTATCGAGCGTATGGGTAACGAGCCATGTTCCTGAAGGTGGCGCAACTGGAGCGATGGTGGCCGCTGGGTGGTTAGTTCGGGCAGGATCCACGAGGTGGCGGCACAGTATCGTATTGGTAAGTGTCGGGTGTCCAGTCTCGTGTGTGAATTACCCATGTTAGAATTAACATGCACAATTGCAGATTGGTGTTCCTATACTAGGCGACTAGTACTATGCTTGAAAATGAATAAACAAAGCATATGTTGGGTGTTTTGGTGTGCACGCTAAAATTATCTTTGCATGTCTTTACTAAGAAATATCTCCAAATTAATCCTTTACAACAAAAATTATTTAAACTAAAATAAAGCAATTTATAACATCAAGCTGATATATTTATCTTAAAATAATATAGCACAAAGTCAAAACCATCGGACTATGCAGCTTTACTTATCCACTTGCATCCCTCACCCTCATCACCCTTCAAGGTGTGGTCATGTAATAGCTGCATCGTCCGATGAAAACATCAAAGTTTCGAAACAAATACACGCGTTTAGATTAGACTGTAGATATTTAACTTAGATACTGGTACACTCAATCTAGCGCCTGGTTGAGCTTCATACCTAGATAAGTTAGTTTGTTGTTGTTTTACGTCCTAGCAACATCTAAGGTCATATCAGAACGGGTACCGACTCGTGACAGTACGCACTCATGGCGATGTTATAGTGCTGCCCCACTGGGAAATCAGGCCGCTGGCACCATGACCCAATATCCCACTCAGTCATATTATCCTGACACCGAGCTAACCAGCCCATACCTAGATAAGTGTTTCACTTTTGAAAATTTGATGCTTTTATCAGACTAATCAAATTTTAATTACCTTTCCTTTTGTTGTGATTTTTTGTGTGTGCGCTTTTTACCCCCCGTCCAGGACAATCCTATTGGAAATGTGTAGGATTGCCCAAATATTTTTAGAAATTTTAAATGCAAATTTAATATACACACCTGCACCATAAGTTATGGACATTGAATGAAATCTTGGGCGGTTACTCAATGTTGCTCCGGGTTGAGGTTCATATGTAAGTAAGTGTTTGGCTTTTGAAAATGTGATGCTTTTATCGGAAAATGCAAATTTTAATTACCCTTCCTTTTGTTGTGATTTTTTGGGGCGTTTTTTTTTTTTTAACCCCATCTATGGCACACACCTATTGGAAATGCGTAGGATTGCCCAAATATTTGTAGACATTGTAAATGCAAATTTAATACACATAAAATTTAATACACACAGCGCACCATAAGTTATGGGTATCAGAGCCTGGGGCGGTTACTCAATGTCACCCCGGGTTGAAAGCCTTGTAAACTCGACCTCGAGTAGTATCCCTCCCATAGTATAAAGTCATCAAACCACACCTGTAGTAGGTTAGCCCTGCCACTCACCTCACTTCACCCACTCGTATTCCTGCCCCGAACAGGTGTGTGTGTGCGTGAGGGTGTGAGGGTGTGTGTGAGGGGGTGTGTGTGTATGTGTCTGTGTGAGGGTGTGTGTGTGTGACTGTCCGCGTTTGTTTGTATATTTGTTGGAGTGTGGGTTTTCAAACATTGGTGTGCATGTGTTTATGTGCAGGTTTATTTGTTTGTGGGACTGTGCATTTGTTTGTTGGGGTGTGGTTTGTCTAGCCTTGGTGTGCGTGTGTTTATGTACGGGTGTATTTGTGTGTGGCTGCGCATTTGTTTGTTTGTTGGGGTGTGGTTTTTCTAGCCTTGGTGTGCGTGTGTTTATGTGCGGGTTTATTTGTGTGTGTGACTGCGTGTTTGTTTGTTTGTTGGGGTGTGGGTTTTCTAGCCTTGCTGTGCATGTGTTTATGTGCGGGTTTATTTGTGTTTGTGACTGTGCATTTGTTTGTTTGTTGGGGTGTGGGTTTCTGAGCCTTGCTGTGCATGTGTTTATGTGTGGGTTTATTTGTGTGTGTGACTGTGCATTTGTTTGTTTGTTTGTTTGTTTGTTGGGGTGTGGGTTTTCTAGCCTTGGTGTGAGTGTTTATGCGCAGGTTTATTTGTTTGCGTGACTGCACATTTGTTTGTTTGTTGGGATGTGTGTTTTCTAGTCTTGGTGTGCATGTGTTTATGTGCGGGTTCATTTGTTTGTGGGACTGCACATTTGTTTGTTTGTTGGGGTGCAGTTTTTCTAGCCTTGGTGTGCGTGTGTTTATGTGCGGGTGTATTTGTGTGTGTGACTGCGCATTTGTTTGTTTGTTGGGGTGTGGTTTTTCTAGCCTTGGTGTGCATGTGTTTATGTGTGGGTTTATTTGTGTGTGTGATTGTGCGTTTGTTTGTTTGTCTGTTTGTTTGTTGGAGTGTGGGTTTTTGAGCCTTGGGGTGTGTGTGTTTATGTGCGGGTTTATTTGTGTGTGTGACTGCGCATTTGTTTGTTGGGGTGTGGGTTTTCTAGCCTTGGTGTGCATGTGTTTATGTGCGGGTTTATTTGTGTGTGTGACTCCGAGTTTGTTTGTTTGTTGGGGTGTGGGTTTTTGAGCCTTGGTGTGAGTGTGTTTATGTGCGGGTTTACTTGTGTGTGTGACTGCGCATTTGTTTGTTTGTTCGTCTGTTTGTCTGTTTGTTTGTTGGGGTGTGGGTTTTTGAGCCTTGGTGTGCATGTGTTTATGTGCGGGTTTATTTGTGTGTGTGATTGCGTGTTTGTTTGTTTGTCTGTTTGTTTGTTGGAGTGTGGGTTTTTGAGCCTTGGTGTGCATGTGTTTATGTCCGGGTTTATTTGTGTGGGTGACTGCATTTTGTTTGTTTGTTGGTTTACAGTGATGTGGCGTGTGTGTTTCTGAGTATTTGCGAGTGTGCCTGTGCATGATTGTTTGTTGGGGTGTGCGTTGGTGCTTGTGTTTGAGGGGGAAGGGGGGGAGGAGGGGAGGAGGAGAGGGGGAGGAGGGGAGGAGGAGGGGAGGAGGAGGGGAGGAGGAGAGGGGGAGGAGAGGGGAGAGAGGGGGAGGGAGGGAAGGAGGAGAGGGGGAGGAGGGGAGGAGGAGGGGAGGAGGAGAGGGGGAGGAGAGGGGGATATAGCAGCTCTGCAGTTGCTTGAACAATATTTGTTGTTGGGGTACATTAGTTGATTAAGCAAGTGAAATTTCAATATCGGGCGATGGGTCTTTCTCCTTACGATGCTCAGCGCCCTATCCTAAGAATGCCGAGCGCCAGGCTAGGAAGTGACATGTATCAATTTTTAAGTCATTGGTCAACCAGGGTTCGAACCCACGATCTACCAACATGCGAGACAGACGCTCTAACTCATTTGGCCATCCTGTCTGGTTAATTGCGTTCATGAATTGCATTGATTGATTGATTGATTGATTGGTGGTTTCTTTACGCCATGTCGGCAGCATAGGCCTTATTCACGGAGAGAATTGTTTGTTTTTTATTCAACCATCGCCTTTACATATAATGTAAAAGCATACAATCAATTATGTGTCAATAGACGCTTAGGAATTCTTTTAAACTCACAATCATATAATTTAATATAATAGAATTGCAAGTAAGAAAACATGAATGGAGGTCATGATGCTCCTTCTACACGTGCGCCATGTTTTAGTGAAATCAATATCAAATACTATTTTTTTCTGTGAATGATGTTCGCTGGGTTTTTTTGGGTACAGTTATTTACGCCCAAACTGAGGCAGGCAGCGAGTGATAAGACTCGGGTGTTATTCACCAACTGCAACAACTAGGTTTGCTAACTAACCCTGCTTCCAATATGGGTATCCCGAGTTCCGCTGGTCCCCGATGAAGTTAGTGACGTGGAGATCCAGCATGCCGGGTTGCAGCATCAGCTCACACACCGGAAGTTGGAGGTTGATGCCACTCCTAGCCTTAAGGGCGGATTCCTTACACGCGGTATGCAGTATGCGGCATGCAGTATGCGAATGGCATGATTCCTTACACGCAGCATGCGGCATGTGGCACATGACTGGCTATATTTAAAAAATAAAAATAAACAAGTATACTCAATACTGCATTGTATATGACCTAATATTGCATTTATATCTATGTACTTTTTAGTATGTCACATGGGGGTTCCTACCTTTATAATTACCAAATTATAGATAAGTATTCACATTTTTGTGGCTCTGGTAGCATTTTTACCAACCCGAACCCCCACCACCACCACTACCATATGTTTCCCCTCAGCACCCTTGTGTGTGACCGTTCCGTAATGCTCAGTCGCCTCTCCTCGTCTAAAACTAATGGACAAGTGCGACTGATGTTTCTATTCGCACACCGTGTGCCGCATACCGCACCGATCGCTACAGGGACCAATCGAGTTGATGCATGCCGCATGCCACATACCGCGTGTAAGGAATGTAGCCCATAGGCTTCAAGGCGTTTCGATTTTTTGTCGCATTCGCATACCACATACCGCGTGTAAGGAATCAGCCCTTTATCCTTCACTATAGACCCTATAATCTAAACAAACTTTGCACCTATAAGTATAACCACATGCCTCCTGATAACAAAACTTGATAGAATTATTGCCATACATTTGTCTCTTATGTAGATTGCAGTAAAATTGTCCTATTATATATTTTACATTACATAAAATACCACTTCGTGTAGGAATGTTCACCGCCTCTGTCCACCTACCGCCATGTATTCCTAAAGGAGTTTCCAGTGAAATTGTCTGAGCAAATATTTTACTTTAGATAAAATACCACTTTGTGTGCGCGTGTGTATTCGCCACCTCTGCCCACCCACCGACGTGTAAGCTGAAGCTGTGATCCAGCGTGCTGGGTCACAGCTCGAGTCCTTCATGAGGGAGCAGCGGAACTTGGAACACCCGTATTGCAAAGATAGTTTCGGAGCTTTATCGAACAGTCCAATGGTCTTCCACAACTGGTAGAAGAGGTAAGGATATAAGGCGGAAGTTTAGCTTTCGACATCCTTTATCTGCCAACACTGTACCGGTTATTCACCACTTCCAAGTGTCATGGTGAAATGCCACATACCCAAGTGGGTAAGTGGATTGTATCAGGGAGCCTAGATAATGTAATGGCTAGGACCCTGGCCCCCTAGAATGGCAAAAGTGTGGGCCAGAGTCCCATTTGTGTTCCTCATTACTGCAACACTACCCCCCACCCCCACCCCCACCCCGAAAACAGAGCAGAAGAAATAACAGTGAAAATAAATTACAAGTATAAATAAATATGGCCCAAACCATTTATTTAATATTGTAGTAGTCTGAACTGACCTCTCGAGCGAGGAGTCACATGGACAGGTAGGTGTGTATAGGGGTCGTAGACAGATTAATGAAGCTTAGACAGTGTGATGAAGGCTAAACAGTTTAATGGAGGTTAGACAGTTTAACGGAGCCTAGACAGTTTAATGGAGCCTAGACAGTTTAATGGAGCCTAGACAGTTTAATGGAGCCTAGACAGTTTAATGGAGCCTAGACAGTTTAATGGAGCCTAGACAGTTTAATGGAGCCTAGACAGTTTAATGGAGTCTAGACAGTTTAATGGGGCTAGACAGATTAACGGAGCCTAGACAGTTTAACGGAGCCTAGACTGTTTAATGGAGCCTAGACAGTTTAATGGAGCCTAGACAGTTTAATGGAGCCTAGACAGTTTAATGCAGTCTAGACGGTTTAATGGGGCCTAGACAGTTTAATGGAGCCTAGACAGTTTAATGGAGCCTAGACAGTTTAATGGAGCCTAGACAGTTTAATGGAGCCTAGACAGTTTAATGGAGTCTAAACAGTTTAATGGAGCCTAGACAGTTTAATGGAGTCTAGACAGTTTAATGGGGCCTAGACAGTATAATGGAGCCTAGACAGTTTAAGGGGCCCTAGACAGTTTCATGAAGGCTAGACAGTTTAATGGAGCTGAGACAGTTTACTGGAGCCTAGACAGTTTAATGGAGCCTAGACAGTTTAATGGAGCCTAGACAGTTTAATGGAGGCCTAGACAGTTTAATGGAGCCTAGACAGTTTAATGAAGGCTAGACAGTTTAATGGAGCTGATACAGTTTAATGGAACCTAGACAGTTTAATGGAGCCTAGACAGTTTAATGTGGCCTAGAGAGTTTAATGGAGCCCAACCAGTTGAATGGAGCCTAGACAGTTTAATGGAGCCTAGACAGTTTAATGTGGCCTAGAGATTTTAATGGAGCCCAACCAGTTGAATGGAGCCTAGACAGTTTAATGGAGCCTAGAGAGTTTAATACAGCCTAGACAGTTTAATGGAGCCTAGACAGTTTAATTGAGCTGAGACAGTTTAATGGAGCCTAGACAGTTTAATGTGGCCTAGACAGTTTAATTGTTATGACACTATCGCCGGAATGGAAAGAAGTGTGGGTTCGAATCCTGCTCTAGGCAAAATGTTCCCTTTGTGTGCATCCTCCATACAGAGGTGCCCAGTAGATAAGAGTGTGAGTAGGAAGATCTCCCTAATACACAAATCGTAAATAGAGAGAAATAGCATGGCCGAAGTGGGAGGGCGTGGGAGGGGAGGGTCGCCCTCTCGCACAGGTTTATATGTGTATGAGTGTATGTGTGTACGAGTGTATGTGTGTATGTATGTGTGTGTATGTATGTGTACATGTATGTATGTATGTGTACATGTATGTATGTGTACATGTATGTATGTGTACATATGTCAGTATGTATGTATGTATGTATGTATGTATGTATGTATGTATGTGTACATGTATGTATGTATGTGTACATGTATGTATGTGTACATATGTATGTATGTATGTATGTATGTATGTATGTATGTATGTGTACATGTATGTCTGTATGTATGTATACATTTATGTGCACCGGGCGTGGTGTTTTTATGTATAATCGTATGTTTATGTGTATTTTAATTAAACTAGACACTTACTTGCCTATAACTGTATTTTAATTAAACTCGACACTTACTTGCATATATCTGTATTTTAATTAAACTAGACACTTACTTGCATATATCTGTATTTTAATTAAACTAGACACTTACTTGCCTATATCTACACAGCTAGATAGCATATACACACACATGCATACATGTGGATATACATGCATGCATCGCTACTAACCTAGTTACATGACCCCATTGCACATCTTTTCACACACGGGAGACAATGCGTGTGTGTGACATAAATACAGACACATATAATACATATAAGCGAACCGCCATTGTTATAAAACAGACGCCAGGGGGCGGTGCCAACTGGGGCCACACGCGCGCGCACACACACACACTCACACACACTCACACTCTCACTCACTCACTCACACTCACACTCACACACTCACACACTCACACACTCACACACTCACACTCACACTCACATCACTCACACACCACACCTCACACACCAACACCCACACACCACCACCACACTCCACTCACCACACCACACTCAACCACACACACCACAACTCACACTCACACTCAACCACACTCACACTCACACTCACACTCACACCACACACACACACCACACCACACACACACACACACACACACTCACACACACACACACACACTCACACACACACACACACACAACCACACCCACACACACACACACACACACACACACACACACACACACACACACACACACACACACACTCACTCTACACCCTCCTCAAGTGCACATCTTCCAGTCTGGCCCAATAGCCCCCGACCTCGGCACTCTTGATGTGACGGCAGCGTTCAGTTGTGGGCTAGAGAACTACTTGAGTCTGGGTCCCGTACCTTTCACACAAGTGGGGGTGGGGTGGGGGTGGGGGTGGGGGTAGGGTTCGGGGTCGGGGTGGTGGTCCCGGGGTGGGGGGGGGGGGAGGGAGAGGGACGTTGGTACAGGGCCGATCCACTCACAGAAGCGGGTTTACTCAGAAATCGGCTCACACTTAGAACAGTTCAAACCACGCCTATAGCAAGTCAGTTCAAACTTCGAGCAACTCAAATCGAGCAGCTCAAACCTACATCATGAGTAGCTCAAACCGACTTCATGAGCAGCGCAAACCGACATGATGAGCAGCTCAAAGCGACATCATGAGCCTATCCAGTTTAGACAGCTCAGACAGCTGCTCATAATACCGCTTTGAGCTGCTCAAACCGACATCGTGAGCATATCAAACCAACAGCACAAGCACAAGCTCAAACATCAGGAGCAGCTCAAAGAAAAATGAGTCATGAGCAGATTAAACTAACAGGGGCCACAAGCAGCTCAAACTAGTATGAGTCATAGGCAGCTCAAGGCAACATGAGTCATGAGTAATTCAAAGCAATATGAGTCATGAGCAGTTCAAAGCAATATGAGTCATGAATAGCTCAAACTGACATGAGTGATGAGAAGCTCAAAGTAACATGAGTGGTGAGCAGCTCAAATTAACATAAGTCATCACCAGCTCAACCTAACATGAGTCATAAACAGCTCAAATTAACATAAGTCATGACAAGCTCAAACTAACATGAGTCATAAACAGCTCAAACTAACATAGGTCATGACCAGCTCAAACTAACATAAGTCATGACCAGCTCAAACTAACAGAAGTCATGCCCAGCTCAAACTAACATGAGTCATGGTCAGCTCAAACTAACATAAGTCATGACCAGCTCAAATTAACATCATACACAGCTCAAACTAACATGAGTCATGAGCAGCTCAAACTAACATCATACACAGCTCAAACTAACATGAGTCATGAGCAGCTCAAACTAACATAAGTCATGACCAAAGCAATCTAACATCATGATCAACTCAAACTAACATGAGTAGCTAAGATTAACATAAGTCATGAGCAGTGATAAACACACATAAGTCATGACTAGCTCAAATTAACATCATTGTCACCTCAAACTAATATGAGTCATGAGCAGCTCAAACTGACACGAGTCATGAGCAGCTCAAACTGACATGAGTCATGACTTTCTGACTATGCAGCTTTAAAGGTTTCGCATAATAACAATAGATTGTGAATATATATCCATAGGGAACACCACTCAATTAGTAAATATGTATGCAGTAGCTCTATCACTGTCTATAGAACCCATTCCCTTGTGAGATCCAGTGCTTGGCAACTACAACTATCTGTGTCTGTCTGTGTACCCGACCTACCACCTCTCGCCTGCTGAGTGACAAGGGGCCAATAATGGGTGGAGTGAGTGGTGAACAGCTGTTAGTCGAGTTGTCTCGGTTGGTTCAATGAAGTAGGTAGGTTCGCAGCTTACCCACACATTTCAACAATTTTGTCACATAAGTTACTAAAGCACCAAAGTTGGTTCGTTTAACGAAAATGCAGCATAAAAAGTAGACATCGGTTATCGGTATGCTTGTATGTTGCACAATCATCTATGAGTTCATTGTGTGTGGTGAGGTGAGGTTAAAAATAATAATAATAAAAAACAAAAGAATAGACAGGATCACGGTTCCAACTGTGCATGCACTGAAAACGGCGTTGGCAGCAAAGCAAATGCGAATGGCCATTGAGTTTGTCGATATGCATAGCGAAAAACTTTGATTTTTATTCAAAATGAATAGAAATACATAACAATTTGGCATAAACATATATGCACACATGAAATATATTGATCTGATGAATATAGCTAAGACACAACTAGCCATAGTTAAACATTTTGAGCTAAGAAACATACAATTCTACACAAAACAATCAGTGATATCCACATCACCATTATTAATTCTTGTTCTAAATATTAAAATGCCAAATGTGTCAACATACACTTGTTTCAGAGAAATATATAACCAATATCTGATTAACCCTACTCATTTTCTAGTTCTACATATGTCATTAACCATAGGATATAAATAAAAACATGAATAAAATAAGTAAAACTGACAGTGGCTCTAACACTAGTCTGAGTGCCCAGATTTGTCTAAATCTAAATGCACATGGCATAAGATGTGCTGATTATATTGATGTAAATGCAATGCTGGATAAAAGATTAATATCTTAATTTATTATATATATTTTTTTAGTTGGTATTCTATGTTTCAAACAAGAGCTGAGATGAGCTGAAACTAGCACATTTCATAGCTGCACCCAGTGTATTAACATGTGCCATGTGCTCTCACGGGTTTGTTTTGCTCTGACACATCCCACAATGCAACGCGCCACTGGAACGGTGATGTAGTCTATTGGGATATACAATGCAAGAAAATTGAAGACGTACGAACCTCAAGAAAGTTTAATTGGTCCTTATTTTTCTAGTTCAGCCAAAACTGGGTTTGGATGGGATTTCTAGTTTAGCGGTGAAAAGTCGCTATGTATGGAGCAGTGTTACGGAAACACCGCGAGTTTAAGGTCGGGTAGGCTAACACCACTCCGTACCAGGTTTAAGGGTGGTGTTAGGTACCGATTAGGCCCAAATCTATTCAATGCTATCATATTTAACAGATTAACATAATCAAAAAGTGAAATTTGGTCAAATTAACACCAAAATTGAAGCGATATTAACGCCGCAGCTACATCGGCGGCGATATTCATACTGTTGAATATAAACAAAACAAATTGCTGCCACCGCTGCCCGCCGCTGCCGCCACATTGGCGGCAATATATTAGTCCCAAATCTATTCAATGCTATCATATTTAACAGAATAACATAATCAAAAAGTCAAATTTGGTCAAATTAACCCCAGAATCGAAGGGATATTAAGGCCGCTGCTACATCGGCGGCGATATTCATAGTGTCGAATGTAACAAAACAAATCGCCGCCACCGCCGCCGAATCGGCGGCCTTATTGTCAAATAGCGGTGCTCGCCGGGAACAGGTTCAGAGGGATTTCCCAAATATATAAATAACTTATAGGTTAGCTAACGCCACCGTGCTTTGTACCCGTACATACGCCATGACCCATTTGCCAACACCGGTGTTAGCTAACCCGGCGGCAGCCCGTAACACCGGAGCCGATAAAAAAACTTGTTCATGCATACGGGCCCAGGTCTTGTTTGGTTATTCATGTGTAGATAGATATATAGGTACGTGGATAGATAAACTCTAAACAATATAGTTTACTCACACATAATAAATTCCAATATAAGAATCGATTTAATGCAGAGCTAAGATATATAACCCAGAAGCCAAAGTTGGTGCTTTAGTCCTGTCGGGAAAAACGCTGGTGACTTGACTACCACTATCAGTGTGAAGTCCCCGCTCTATCAGCGAGGCGGATGGATTGAGTAAAAAAACAAACACAGTTTGACCCCTGAGTTCAACAGATGTTGGGTCCTGGGTTAGTCGCTCATCAATCATGGCTTAAGGCCTCATACCCGGCAACAATTAGAGCACTTTTCTGGGTTGGCTTTTTGTTTAGTGCTCCCACATTGCGCCTGCCTATGGTGCAGGGAGAAAAAGAACAGACTAACAGAAATGGGTGAACACTTATCCATTCACATTCAGCGCAGCTATGGAAGGGCGTTTTACTAAATATTTATTTATTCATTAATTAATTTATTATGGAAATTCAATTTCTTTCATGCCCATGCCACCATTACAAAGCAGCTATGGAAGGGCGTTTTCTTCCAAATTGATGTGAGATATAAGAATTATATATATACAAATTGGCGGCGCTGCCTTATTTTTTATTGCGCATTTATTTATCTATTTATTTATTATTCCACACATTTACATATGCGATTTGCTCCGGGCCTATTGCCGCCGCTGTCACTTCCGGTCCAAATAGCCCGCCAAATCGCCATTACCTACGAGATTGTACCTTGTTTACAGAGTTGTTTCACTGTTTATTTATTCATTTATTATGGAAATTCAGTTTATTTCATTCCCATACCGCCTTTACAAAGCAGCTATGGAAGGGCGTTTTTCTAAACATTTATTTATTCATTAATTAATTTATTATGGAAATTCAGTTTCTTTCATGCCCATACCACCCATACAAAGCAGCTATGGAGGGCGTTTTTCTCAACATTTATTTATTCATTAATTAATTTATTATGGAAATTCACTCTCTTTCATGCCCATACCACCATTACAAAGGAGCTATGGAAGGGCATTTTCTTCCAAATTTATATATTTGTTTGTTTATTTATTCATTTATTATGGAAATTCAGTTTATTTCATTCCCATGCCACCTTTACAAAGCAGCTATGGAAGGGCGTTTTCCCAAACATTTATTTATTCATTCATTAATTAATTATGGAAATTCATTTTCTTTCATGCCCATACCACCTATACAAAGCAGCTATGGAAGGGAGTTTTTCTAAACATTTATTTTTTCATTCATTCATTAATAATGGAAATTCAGTTTCTTTCATGCCCATACCACCATTACAAAGCAGCTATGGAAGGGCGTTTTCCTCCAAATTTATATATTTGTTTGTTTATTTATTTATTCATTTATTATGGAAATTCAGTTTATTTCATTCCCATACCGCATTTACAAAGCAGCCATGGGAGGGCGTTTTTCTCCAAATTTATATATTTGTTTGTTTATTCATTTATTCATTTATGGAAATTCAGTTTATTTCATTCCCATACCACCATTACAAAGCAGCTATGGAAGGGCGTTTTCCTCCACATTTATATATTTGTTTGTTTATTTGTTTATTTATTTATTTATTTATTCATTCAGTCATCATTTATTTATTGTGGAAATTCAGTTTCTTCCATTCGCATACTACCTTTATAAAGCAGCTAGGGCAGGGTACTTAAGAAATTGTTTGTTTGTTTATTTATATATTAATTAATTTATTATGAAAATTCTGTTTCTTCGACTCCCATTCTGCCTTTACAAAGCAGCTATGGAAGGTAGCCTTAATCGAAATTATTTACGCATTCAATTATTTATTTACGAAATTAAATTTCTTGCACTCCCATTCTGTCTGTGTGCCCAACACGCTCTGGCCTCGCTTAGCAGGTTTATAGTCTGCATTACCACCTCTACCTCTACTTTATATTGCCTTTGATTGTCCCATATATATATGTGTGTGTGTGCAGGTATTTAAATAGCCGGATATATACGAGTCAGCCTCATAAAATTGGGCCAATTGGTGGTTTATTTAAGATGTCGGCATGGCAATTCTTAAAGTGTAGTGCATTCCTTTGTTTTATATTAAATTATCCTAGAAACAAATAAGGTTGTTAAATTTTCTCTACCTTTACATTCAGGATAAATGTAAGGACTTTCCAACATCTCGGTCAATGCTAAACTATAAATATACCGATCGATGCCGACATCCAATGATCGACGCCGACAACTTTACCAGATGTTGGCGTCGCAATTCTTAAAGTGTCATGCATTTCTTTGTTTTATATTAAATTACCCTAGAAACAAATAAGGTTGTTGTATTTTCTCTACCTTTACATTCAGGATAAATTTAAGGACTTTGCAAGACCTCTGTCAATGCTAAACTATACGTATGCCGATCGACGCCGAAATCCAATGATCGATGCCAACAACTTCCCCCAATTGGCCTCTTTTCGTGGTCTGACTCATACAAATATGTATATATGTACATACATATATATGCATAGGTATATATATAACCGGAAATATATATATACATATATGGATATGTATATATATATATATATATATATATTTCCGGCTATATATATATATATAGAAATAAGAGATGTCGGCTACAGTCGAACCGCACCCAATCGATGACGTCACGGCGTTCACGCTGGTGTCGTGTCATGACGTCACCCCACTAACAGTCCCCAGGTGTAACGCAAACCGCACATTATTGACCATTAAATGTGTCCCTGTGTCGTAAACAGGATGATTCAGAGGGGGGGGGGCGGGAGAAGTGTGGGAAGGGAGGAGAGGGATGAAGGGGAAAAGGAAGAGGAGGAGGAGGAAGGAGGAGGTGTAGGAGGGGGGGGGGGGGGGGGGGGGGGGGGAGGGGGGAGGTGTGGGACAGGTCGGTGGAAGAGGGGAAGGGAGGGGAGCAGAAGGAAGAGGGGAGGAGGTGGAGGATAGAAATGGGAAGAGGGAAATGGGGGAAGAGGGGGGAGGAAGGGGAGAAGGGGGAAGAGGAGTTGGAGGAGCAGAACGGGGAGGACGGGATGGGAGGGGAGGGGAGGGTAGGTGAGGGGAGGGGAGGGGAGGGGAGGGGAGGGAAAAGGAGGGGAGGGGAGGGAGAGCGGAGGAGAGGAAAGATGGTGAAGAGGGGGAAGGGAAGGAGGAGCAGGAGAGGGGGGAGGGGAGAAGGGAGGAAGAGGAAGAGGGAGAGGGAGGAAAAGACCAACAACAACGAAAACAAAACAACAGCAACAGTAGGGAAAACAACCACGATAAACACAAAGAACACAACGATAAATTACTCTATTTATATATTTTGCTCACGAGGAAATTGAAGAGTTCAGCACCAACACCTAGACAAACAAGAAAAGTAGAACAATGAAGCCCCAGTCACACTACAGCTTGCGACCACTTTGCGACCACCTAATGCCCGGCGCACACCTCCCGTTTACGACGTAAAACTGCCCGTTTACGACGTAAAACTGGGTTTTAGTCGTTAGGTGTGCGACCCCCTAGCACACCAGAGCCTTGCGATTCGCGACTTAAAACTCAGTTTTAGGCCTTAAAACTGGAATCGCAAGGGATTCGAAAAACGAATCGGGCCGTTCAAGAAACGGTAGGTGTGAGCGGTCAGTCGTATCGTAAACGGTATATGTGTGATACCCAACGTCCGTTTGCGATCCAAGTCCTCTGTGTCTCTGTGTGTCTCTTTGTGTGTGTGTGTGTCTCTGTGTGTCTCTGTATGTGTCTGTGTGTGTGTCTGTGTGTGTGTCTGTGTGTGTGTCTCTGTGTCTGTGTGTGTGTCTCTGTGTATGTGTGTGTCTCTGTGTCTGTATGGGTGTCTGTGTGCCTATGTGTGTGTCTGTGTGTGTGTCTCTGTGTCTGTGGGTGTGTCTGTGTGTGTGTCTGTGTGTGTATGTGTGTGTGTCTCTGTGTCTCTGTGTGTGTCTCTGTGTATGTATGTGTGTCTCTGTGTATATGTGTGTGTCTCTGTGTGTGTCTGTGTGTGTCTCTGTCTCTGTGTGTGTCTCTGTGTATGTATGTGTGTCTTCTGTGTGTGCCTCTGTGTCTGTGTTGTGTCTCTGTGTATGTGTGTGTGTCTTTATGTGTGTATCTGTGTCTGTGTGTGTGTCTGTGTCTCTGTGTGTGTCTCTGTGTGTGTGTGACTCTGTGTCTCTTGTGTCTCTATGTCTATGTGTGTGTCTGTGTGTCTGTGTCTGTGTGTGTCTGTGTGTGTGTCTCTGTGTTTCTGTGTGTTTCTGTGTGTGTGTCTGTGTGTGTGTATATGTGTGTCTCTGTGTGTGTATCTGTGTGTGTGACTCTGTCTCTGTGTGTCTCTATGTATGTGTCTGTGTGTGTGTGTCTCTGTGTCTGTGTGTGTCTGTGTGTGTGTCTGTGTGTGTCTGTGTGTGTGTCTCTGTGTCTCTGAGAGTGAGAGTCAGACTGAGAGTGAGAGTGAGAGTCAGACTGAGAGTGAGAGTCAGACTGAGAGTGAGAGTGAGAGTCAGAGTCAGACTGAGAGTGAGAGTCAGACTGAGAGTGAGAGTCAGACTGAGAGTGAGAGTCAGACTGAGAGTGAGAGTCAGACTGAGAGTGAGAGTGAGAGTCAGACTGAGAGTGAGAGTGAGAGTCAGACTGAGAGTGAGAGTCAGACTGAGAGTGAGAGTGAGGCACACACAGAGACACAGACACACACACAGACACACACACAGACACACACACAGACACACACAGACACAGAGACACAGACAGAGACACACACATAGAGACACACACATAGAGACACACACACAGACACACACAGACACAGAGACACACAGACACAGAGACACACACACAGACACAGATACACACACAGAGACACACACAGACACACACAGAGGCACACACAGACACAGAGACACACACACAGACACACACAGAGGCACAGAGTAACACACACACAGACACACACATACACACACAGAGACACACACACAGACACACAGAACCACACACACAGACACACACAGAGGCACACAGTAACACACACAGAGACACACACACACAGACACACAGAACCACACACACAGACACACACAGAGGCACACAGTAACACACACAGACACACACACAGACACACACACACAGACACAAAGAAACACACACACAGACACACACAGAGGCACACACACATACACACAGAAACACAGAGACACACACAGAGACACACACACACACAGACACACACACACAGACGCACACACACACAGATGCACACACAGACACACAGAAACACAGAGACACACACAAAACGCTAGGAGGCGCTCGGGTAGCTAGGGTAGTTCGTGCTAAAGACACCAGGTGCGTGGATCGCAGTCGCGAAAACGGACGGTATATGTGAGCGCTCCAATCGGGAAACGGGTCGGGTCGGGTCGGGTCGTCAGTTTTAGTGCGCGAATCGTAAACGGTAGGTGGGTGCGGACAAACGGTAGGTGTGTGCCAGCCATTAGACCAAAGAACACACTCACCAGTGACGTCCCTGTGACCAAAACAATGGTTGCCGAATCTGGGCATCTCTGATGACTGTGGGTTCTTTGGTCTATAGTGGTCGCAAAGTGGTCGCAAGCTGTAGTGTGACTGGGGTATTACTAAGACCAGTAGAAAGAACCGACACACAGGACTGAAGTTAGAGACTTGATGGTTTACATCCTCGAAACATCTACAGTCAGGACGGTTACCGACTTGTGACAGTGCACACGCATGGCAACATTATAGTGCTGCCCCACTGGGAGGCCAGGCTGCTACTGCTAAAACGATGACCTGATATCCCACTCAATCCCATTATCCTGACACCAATCCAACCAGTCCTTGCCCTATCCTAAATAATGCCGAGCGCCAGGCTAGGAAGCGACAAGTATAAATTTTCAAGTCAGTGGTATGACTCGATCAGGGTTCGAACCCATGGGTTCGAATTCCATGATCTACCAAAACGGGAGATGGACGCTCAACTCATTCGGCCATCCCGTCTGGCAGACTTGATTTGGATTGACAAAGAACAGCAGCTGTCTTATCTCTGGCGGGTAAAGCTGCTAAGGCCGGTGTGGCGTGCTAAGCAGTGTACCGTGCTCAGCCGTGTGATTAAGGGGCTGTCACATTAGGGTTTTTTGCGGGAGCGTACGGCGGCATAAGCGCGTTACGTCATATACGTCGGTATACGCCGCCATACACTACACATACGCGCATACATCGTCATACGCCGATCCTCCAACAAGCCTGTTTCCTTGCTCAAAATTTTCAGCGTATGGATCATACGCTGCACATACGCTAGGCGTACGCTATGCATAGGCCGGCATAGGTTATGCATAGGTTAGGGGTACATCGGCATAGGTTGGGCGTACGCTGGATTGACACCCACCGGGTGTCTCTTGCGTACCCCCAACGTTCTGTAAAAGTGGTGTCAGACTACGGAGTATGGCATTAGCGTATAGATTTTCAACCCATACGCCGTCATACGCCGTCATACGCTTCGCATACGCTACGCATATGCCGGCATATGCCCTCATACGCGTGTCCGTCCAATTTTTTTTTTAGCATGCTCAAAAATTTTCGCCGTATGGCGGCGTATGGCTTATATGCTGCTCATACGCTCGACGTACACTATGCGTACGCCGACATAGGTTACGCATAGGTTGGGCGTATGCTGAACTTGTCAATCACAACCGTCAAACCTCATCACAGTACGCCGCGCATAGGTCGGGATACGCTTTGAATACGCCGCCATAGGCTAGGGGTAGGTTAGGCATAGGTTAGGCATAGGTTAGGCATAGGCTGGGCGTACACTTCAGATGCCTCTGGGACCTCGTGCGTAGCATATGACGCCGTATGACGGTGTATGGGTCGAAAACTGCATACGCCGGCATACGCTAACGCCATACGCCATAATGTGACAGGGCCTTTAGACTCAAACTCAAGGCATTGTCAATGGTCGTGAGTAATCTTCATACAGAAAATACAGAACAAGTGAAATATCTCTAAAACCACACCACCTATTAACAAATCGCTTGGTACACATATAGAAAACATCTTCACCAAAAAGATTATATTAAATTTATAAGGTTAGGGTTCTTGATTTCTATTAATTTTGATTAAAACTAATGTTTTGCACTGCGCGTACCGTCAAACTCAAGGCATTGTCAATGGTGGTGAGCAATCTTCATACAGAAAATCCAGGAAAAGTGAAATATCTCTAAAACCACACCACCTAGAAACAAGTCGCTTGGTACACATATGGAAAACATCTTTACCAACAACATTATATTAAATTTATAAGGTTAGTGACTCACGACCATTGACAATGCCTTGAGTTTGAGTCTAATCACACGGCTGAGCACGACAGACCGGCTATAACCCTGAAGGCGTTGTAAATGTAATGGCACAAACACACATCAGTGTTAGTTCAACTCGCGCCCGCAGCCATCGGTGGCGCTGCCATCAATTAGTTCCAGAAGCTTCTACCCAGTCCTGTTGAATTTAAAGCTGCATATGTCTGATGAAAAGCATCAACTTTTCCAAACTTTCCAAAACGCTTTGCTGGATTTGATTAGATATTAGTGCATTTATTCAATGTTTGTCGCTAGAATTTTCCCATATTTTAATGATAAAATAAACTGTACCTTATGGCAAAATTAACCCTATTTTATTTCATAATAAAGCATATTCATGGTAAAATAAAATCGAATTCAAATCCGATATAAAAGGAAATAATAAATCAATGTAATGGAACATATCAGTATCACTATTGATGGTTATGGTTGGTTGGTTGTTGGAGTTTTACGCCCTGGCAACATCCAAGGTCATATCAGAACGAGTTATCACTGATGAAGCCTATGATGCACAACCAAACCTGCATTTAGAATTGACTGATGAACTGGTTGGATGCAATAAAAAAAAACTATTTGTAAAGGACCATATTAAGGAATAGATAACAGATTCACCAGGTACTTTTGGTACACGGGGAACGACAACGTAGTGTAAATAAGGGCGAAAATAGCTTTAGTATAGAACAGGAAGTAGAATGCCTACCTCAAATGGATACTTATATAGGCACGGAGTTGGTGAAATGGGAGAGAATGCAAAAAGACAAGATGGTGGCCATAGAACACCGTCGATTTCACTTTTAAATCTGATTAAACTAGATGTTTTATTATATTTTTCAACTCAGAGGTAGCGGGTAAATATAAAAACATATATAAAGAATATATTTTGCTTCTTAAATTAAGACATTATTCACTCAATTAATTTCCCCAGCATGTCGAAATTCTTCGCCAACTTTTCTAATGGGTTGGTTTTCACCCCTGTACTGTCAGTACGGGGTGAATATTTTATCTAATTAAGGAACAGCATTTGTTACACAAAGAAAGCAGCAATGGTTTAAAAGGAGAGATAGAAAAAAAAGGCAAACTTGCAGGATGGGCTGGCTTAGTTTTCCACCCTGCAAGTCGCACCAGGCATGCCCTGACAGCTGCTACTAGCACTAGGAGCAGCAGCATCCGCTCATTTTATGCCCCTTTTCTCTTTCAAACGCTGAGTGCATCCATCTACTTAAAGCTGCATAGTCCAATGGTTTTGAGTTTCTATCACTTTTCTGAGATAAATATATTAAAGTTGCATAGTCCGATGCTTTTGAGTTTTTGCTATTTTCTGAGATAAATGTATTATACTAATCTTTATAATCTACTTTACTTCAGTTTGAAGTAACTTTAATTTTAAATGGCTAAGTTTGGAGATGTTTTACGTCGAAATATGCCAAAATAATTTTGGCAAGCACGCTAAAACTCTGACAACATAGACTTGATTAGTAAGGGGTTTCTATTAATTGACTTATTGCGCCCTTCTATGCAGCAACACGTTTAGTAAGTGCACCAGTGTCTAAGTTAAATATGTAGAATCAAATCTAGATAAGTGTTTTGATTTTGAAAAATTGATGTTTTCATCAGACCAAGTACTAACCAAGTACTGACCAAGTACTGACCAACTTTAAACTAATTGTTATTATCTACCTTACTTTAGTTTGAAGTAACTTTCATTTTAAATGGCTAACTTTTGAGATATTTGAAGTGTAAACACGTCAAATTAGTTTTGGCAAGCTTGCCAAAGCTCTGACACCTAGGCTTCTGCAGTAACACTAACATGTTATATTAAATTTACTCAGTATTCCCGTCTATCTCTGTCTATGTGGCAATAAATGCTTAATATGCGCATCAGTATCTAAGTCATATATATGTAAAGAAAAACAATCAAATCTAAGTAATTGCTTTGGTTTTGAAAATTTGACGCTTGATCGGACTATGCAGCTTTAAAACCAGTTTGAGCTATTTATAGTATTAGACTTTAAGTAGGACATGGTCCCTGCTAATAACCAAATACTAACCAAGTAGTAACCAAGTACTAACCAAGTACTAACCAAGTACTGACCAAGTACTGACCAAGTACTAATCAAGTACTAAACAAGTACTAAACAAGTACTAACCAAGTACTAAACAAGTACTAAACAAGTACTAAACAAGTACCAAACAAGTACTAAACAAGTATCGAACACGTGCGCACACCTAACGGGCGCGGGCCTAATTGGTAAAGCGTGGGCCTCGCGTGCGGAAGGTCGGAAGCTCGGTTCCCGGCCGAGTCAAACAAATAACTTTACAAATTAGATGTTGCTAGGACGTAAAGAATATACAAAACAAGCAAACACGCGCTCACCATACATCATCACACAGCACAAACACACAAACACGTGCATATATACAAACACATGCATATAAACACACACACACACACACACACATACACACACGCACCGGGGGGTGAGACGGTGGGTGGTGGTGGGGGGGGGGGGGGAGCAACCAGTTCACTTTGCCCAGCGATTTGTAGATTCCGGAAATGCTGACAATGAAAGTAATTATCGGCACAGTTGTCGGGCGATATGGCTGGGTCAAAGGTCAAGTGTGGTTGGGGAAGGATTGGGTTGGATTGGGTTGGAGGGGGTTGGGATGCGGGGCAATGATGACATGGGAGTAAATGGCACGGTGCGGTGTGGGCATGTCATTTCCTGGAATATAGGGTCAAAAGGTTAGAGACATGGGTGGAGGGAGGAAGGGAGGGAGAGGGAGGGGGAGGGAGGGGAGGGGAGGGTGGGAAGGGAGGGGGAGTGAGGGGGAGTGAGGGGGGGAGTGAGGGGAGGGAGGGGGAGGAGGGGAGGGGAGGGGGAAGGGAGGAGGGGTGCGGGGGGAGAGGAGGGAGAGGGGGAGGGGGGAGGGGGGAGGGGAGAGGGAGGGGAGAGGGAGGGGGAGTGAGGGGAGGGAGGGGGAGGGAGGGGGAGGGGGGGGGGGAGGAGGGAAGGAAGGAGGGAGTGCGGGAGTAATTTTCGGCATAAAAATTGCATAATCTAATGGTTCTGACATAGTTTTTAGTGCCATTGTTTTTAGATAAATATATCACCTCAAATATCTTCAAAGTTAACAGTTTAAAATAAAATACTTCAAAGTAGACTAAAGTAGATAATAATACATAGTATACAGATATATTAGTATGCATATATAAGCCATTATGTTAATAGCAATGGTATATATATATATATGAAATAGATATGGCATATATAAGACTTTATGTTAATAACAATGGTTTATATATATGAAATTAATATGGCATATATAAGACATTATGTTAATAACAATGGTATATATATATATATATATATGAAATAAATATGGCATATATAAGCCATTATGTTAATAACAATGGTATATATATAAAATAAATAAGGCATATATAATCCATTGTGTTAATAACAATGGTATATATATGAATTAAGTATGGCATATATAACCCATTATGGTAATAACAATGGTATATATATGAAATAAATATGGCATATATAAGCCATTATGTTAATAAGAATGGTATATATATGAAATAAATATGGAAGAAACTGAAAACCATTATCACAATTTACACTATTACTTATACCCCCCGTCCTGATACGACCTTAGATGTTGCCAGGACGTAACAACCAACCAACCAACTTATATCCTATTCACATTAATTTTTATATTTACCTACTATGGGCCAAATTATATAACAACCATAATCCTGAGTCTGAAATAAAGAATTGAATTGAATTGAAAAATTGAAATACTGGTGGGTTTATTAAACATTGGCTTCTGCCTAGAAGGGGACACTAAACTGATTTAATGGAACCTGCTGCTGAAGTCTGCTGAAGTTCATTGCGTTAGAATATTGACGTGCTTACCAACATTAATTTGCCATCTTTTTCACTTCAAATATCTCCAAAGTTAGCCATTAGTAATAAAGGTTACTTGAACCTAAAGTCAAGTAGAGCCAGTTAAATGAAAGTTAATTCAAACTATGGTAAGGTAGATTACAACGATCAACCTAACATATTTATCAACAAAAATAGAGACAGAAACTCAAAACCATCGGACTATACAGCTTTAAAGCTACATAATCCGAATAAAATATCAAATTCTAAAAACAAAACAAAAGCCGCTTGCCTAGATTTTCTCCTACGTATCAAACTTACTTATTGAGCATTGCTTCACTAAAGGATTAACCCCATCTCAATTCTCATAGAACCTGTTTCTGTTGAAGTCTATGACGTCAACATTTTGAAGTGCTTGCCAAAATTAATTTGGCAGGTTTTCACATCATGTATATCTCCAAAGTGGTAATAGAGATTTTAAATGAAAGTTACATCAAGTTACAGGAAGATAGATTGTAATGACCATCTAATATATTTATCTATTTAAAAAAAAACCTGACAAAAACCCTTTAAAAAACGACAGAAACTCAAAAACTATCAGACAATGCAGCTTTAAATACAGGTTACGGGGGAGAGGGGGGGGGGGAGGAGACATACACCTTGATCAGACTGTGATATTGAATTGGGCTGCTCAAAATGTGACTAAGTAGAGAGCGAAAGGTGTGAATGTGTGCGTGGTGGGATTGTGCCAGCTCATGAAGACCCCGACCCACCCCTCACCCTACCAATGCCTGTGTGTGTGTATATATATATACACAGATGAACCTCGTTCCAACGGACTAATAGGGGGGAGCAGTTTCCGTTAAAGCTGTTTGTCCATTGCAGTGACAACATTTTCCGGGGGGTACGAAAATAAACACAAAATACAGAACTAAGGTTCATAAAAAGTGCTACCCACGATCATTTAGTAAACAATGTAAATAGAAGCTGGGGTTCAGAAGACTGGGGTTCAGGTGGCTGGGGTTCAGAATGCTGGGGTTCAGGATCCTTGTGTTTAAAAAATGTGTCAAGTTTCAACTGCTTGCCTCGCTTAAAGTGTGCAAATGTTCAGATATTCACTCTAGCGGATTGTGTCCGTTGGATCCGGAATCCGTTGCATCGGTGTCCGTTGGATCGAGGTTCATCTATATATACATTTTCCTCCAGAGTGTGAGACGAGGGGGCACCCGCCCAGCAATACCCAACAGCTGGGAGGGGGGCGCTCCACCAATGCGCACAAGGAAATATAGGATGTACATGTTACCCTTGCATTTATACTCGCATAATGCATTATACATCACATATATACTGATATATGTGAATGTGTGTAATTGTATGCCAATGAGTGTGCCTGAGTGAATGGAGGCATTCGACTGGGCCTCTCTATGCGAGTATGAATGTACGCATGACTGTTTGTGAGTGTGTGTGTTAGTGAGTGAGTGAGTTAGTGAGTGTGAGTGAGTGTGTGTATGTGAGAGAGTGTGGGTGGGTGGATGGGGGCGGGTGATTATTAATAGTGTCTGTGGGATCCGAGCAGTGCTCGACTAGTATGACCTTCACACCGCCGGGATGACCCCGGGGTCACACAACCCGCGCCCCATCGTTACCGCGCACGCGCTGCAGGTTTCCCGCGCACGGGGTGGTCTCCCGTTATATTATGTTGCCATAGTTACCGCCATCCATCAATCGACAGACAGGGTTAGTATATTCCCCAGTGTATTCTATTGGGTGGTGTGGGGTGGGGTGGGGTGGTGTGGGGTGGTGTGGGGTGGTGTTGTGTTGTGTTGTGTTGTGTTGTGTTGTGTTGTGTGTGGTGTGTGGTGTGTGTGTGATGAGGAGGAGAGTTACAGACAAACTTCAAGTTTTCTTTTCTTGAAGATTTATACTGCTGGATAAGTCTGAATAGACTTGTTTTCACCATTAGACAGTTTGTCGATAGAAAGCCTGAGCCTAAACTTTTACCGACACAAGGGATTTGTAACCTCCCACACCACATAGACATGGTATGAGAGCAACTGGCATTTGATGATGCTGTAAGTTATACACAGCGGTGGAAATCCAAATTGGCAGAGGTTGGGGGGGGGGGGGTGCACAGGGAATCGAACCACTGACCTTCAGATTAGGAGTCCGACCTAGAAAAAAGTCAGACACTCTAACCACTCCGCCACTAGATGAGTTGAGCGTCCGAATGAGTTGAATGTCGGTCTCACGATTTGGTAGATCGTGGGACGTATAGAAAGAAAGACAGAAAGAATGAACGAAAGAAAGAAAGAACGAATGAAAGAAAGATAGAAAGAAAGAAAGAAAGAAAGAAAGAAAAAAAGAAAAAAAGAAAGAAAGAAAGCGGTAAACAGGGCCACAATAATATAGTATATATGTATAAGTAAAAATCCTCTGGTGCGACTGGCACTTCTTGACACCCATTGGAGGAGAGGTGGGCCACAATCATTAATATCAATAATATCAATAATATGAAGTGATATAAATAATTAATACAATTCCCTTTCGTATTTTCATACTCGCATAATGCGCTATGCATCACATATATGTATATATGTATTCATATATGTAAATTGACTTCAGCAAAGCATTCGATACAGTAGACCATAACATACTACTGAAAAAAATAGAATCCATGGGCATAAAATCCAACACTATGGACTGGATAAAATGCTACCTGAACAACAGGCAACAAAAAACAAAAATAAACAATACACTATCAGACAACCAACCTGTCACATGTGGTGCACAAGGGTCAGTGGTAGGGCCACTGCTCTTTATAATCTACATAAACGACCTTCAAAAATGGTTGCAAACCAAATGCCTCCAATTATATGCAGATGACACAGTCATATATGCAAATGGCACCACAGAAGAGGAGGTAATAACTAAACTAAACAAGCTCCTACTAAAACTGGATGAGTGGTGTTTTCCAACAAAATAACCATCAACACAAGCAAGTCAAAAACAGTTCTCTTCTCGCATAAACAAATGCCAGAAAGAAAACTACACTGTAAGCTAGGAAACCAAACATTAGAAAATGTAGACCATTACAAATAGCTAGGCCTTGAGTTGGACAGCCAACTAAACTACAAGTACAACCTATGTATAAACAAAATTGTCCAAAAGGTAAACCACAAACTGTGGCTATTTGCAAAGCTAAGAGACTACATGACACAAGAAATGTCAATAAAAATCTTCAACGGCATGGTGCTCCCCTATTTTGACTATGGAGATGTAAACTACATGGGTGCGAAAAAAGAACTTCTAAAAAAACTGCAAACACTACAGAACAGAGCCCTGAAAATCTGCCTCAGAGTAGACAAGCTGCACCCCACCTATGACATACACAAAAGAACCAAAGTAAAATTGCTAGAAAATAGGAGAATAATTCATCTGAAAACATTAGCATACAGCTATAGTCAAGACAATAAACTCCTAACAAAACCACAAAGGGCTACTAGAGCAAATAATGCGCCACTACTAAAGCAGACCAGAAGCCAAATAAAAGCTCACGAGAGAAGCACGCTGGAAATGGCTGCCAAGGTGTGGAATGCCCAAACAGTAAAGGAACGACAAATTCCTGACCTAAAAACATACAAAAAATATCTGTGCAAAATAAGGCTAGGAAACCCCCGCTAAGCTGCACTGCAGAAGGGCATGTGATATGTCACGGCCCACCAGCGGGATGCCTAATGGAAGGTAACCATGCCAAAAGTAGCCAGATAGCACACCACACAGCTATGTACAAGCCTATGATATGTAAATAGGAGTAGGCTAGTCTAGTAGTAAGAGTAGAAAAAATAAAACACATATATGCCAAGAAAATCCAAAAGAATTAACATAGACTACTAACCAGACCAACCAACTATCTATCTGCTGCTGAAATGCAGGCAATCAAATACCTTATCAGCAGCTACTGTGTGATAAGATAACACCAACACTACAGCTGGCCAGCATTGAAAACAAGCCTGAATACCCAGGCTTATATGCTATGGACAGTATAAATACAGCCTCAATTATTTAAAAAAAAAAAAATAAAATAAAAATAAAAATGAATGCATGGATGTACGTATGTATATGCATGCATATATAACA
>CM059188.1:28133359-28199749 GCA_030323885.1 Branchipolynoe longqiensis
AGAAAGGAAAGGGATGCGGATCGGGGGTGGGGGGGGGGCGGGCAAGGGGGAAGAGGGTGAAGAGGGGAAAAGGGGGAAGAGTGTGAGAAGTGGAAGGTGGACGGAGAAAGGGAGGGATAGGAGAGGAAGAGCAAATGGGAGAGGGAAAAGGAACAAGAGGAGAGTCGGGAGCAGAAAGTGAGGAGAGAGGAAGGGGGAGAAAGGGGAGAGTTTGGGAGAAGGTAAAAGGGGGGGGGGGGGATGGGAGCAGTAGAAGGCGGCACACTTGTGCTTAAATCGACTGTCCATTAGTTGGGCATGGTAACATCATCAGACAACTGTGTTAACAACCAACAGGTGGGCGAGTAGCCTGCACCGCGGGGTGGTGGCTGGCTGTGAACCGGCAGGATGACTTGTGTGAGAATCGAGCAGCGTGTGTGTAGTGTAGTGTAGTGTAGTGTAGTGTAGTGTAGTGTAGTGTAGTGTAGTGTAGTGTAAGCAGACCACCACCACCACCACCCCCCCCCCTCCCCGCCACACACACACACACAGACACGGACGCACGCATGCACATCGCCAAACACTGATTGTCAATTCAGCGGTGGGTGGGCCCCCACCTGAGTGTGAAGGGACAGGTATTTATATTCTATATAATAATATAGGCCCAGGCCCCACGTTTTTACAATGTATTTTATGAACAGAAATTATATATGTTGTTTGTTCCTTGATGTTGTAGGTTGTTCCTTTCTCGTGGGAACCTGAGCACGTCTTTTGCTGCTAATGTTATTGCCGCTAGCCATGATTGTATGTCCAATGCTGGTAGTATCAGTATTGTGTGTGAGTGATTCATCTTGATCTTCCTGGCCTCTCAGCTGAAAATGCTGAATGGTGGGAATATGTAATATAATTTATTATTCCAAATGAATGAAAATGCATCTACTCTCGAGGCTTCTGGCTCTGGATGCCAAGACACATATTTAGGTAACTTTTTGTTAGTGCATGATGAAATAAGTCAATTTCTGGTTTGCCCCCATTTGTAACAAATGTGGTCGAAAATACTATGATTCAGTGACCATTTTAAATGGTCATGAAAATGTTGTCTTTTCTTGTCAGCCAAAGTATTTTGACTGCCTGGAAAATGTGCTACTGTTATGGATATCTCGTGTTTCTCTGCCCAGTCCCAAATAAGTTTGGCCATATAGTTACATGGTTTGGAATGAGTCCTTCCCATATTATGTATGTAAGCCATAGCTGTCGTGTTATCTGTTAATACCCTTACATGATTTTTAGGTAGGTGAACTAGACTATGTAATTCTAGATAAATAGCTCTAAGTTCTAGTACATTTATGTGATCAGAGATATCATCTTCCATCCACTGACCACCTGTTGCCTGTTGGTCTCTGTGAGGCCCCCCGTCCTTCTAATGAAGTGTCTGTTGTAACTGTAGTGTTGGGCTCTCCCATCCTAATGGGATTAGGTGAATTGTTAATGTGTGACAGCCACCACATAATATCTTTTTGGCCTTCTGGCGAAATCGTCATGGGCTGCTCAAAGTTTCCTTTTGTGGGTGCCAATGCCAAGTTCTTATCTATTTCTAGCGATTTAATATCAGCCTTGCCATAAAGAATAGCCGGTTCATGTGCTATCATAATTCCTATCAATATTGTTACTTGTCGTAACTTTGGTTTGTTCAATTGTAATAATTGATTTGCTGTTGTCAATTTACCAACTTTTTGTTCCATTAATGAAATGGTCATTTCTGTGGTGTCAATAAAGAATGCCAGAAACTTTTACTTCTTTGTTGGTGTTCATACTGATTTAGTTTTGTGTATGTAGAATCCTAATTTTGTAAATGTCTTACATAATTTGTCGACAGCTGTCTGGCAATGTTCTTGTGTTTGTACAACAATAAATGAAT
Source organism: Branchipolynoe longqiensis (assembly GCA_030323885.1). Lineage (NCBI taxonomy): Eukaryota > Metazoa > Annelida > Polychaeta > Phyllodocida > Polynoidae > Branchipolynoe > Branchipolynoe longqiensis. The sequence continues at coordinate 28,135,257 of CM059188.1, forward strand.
CATACAGGAATGAATGCGAATGTTAGTGTTGGAGGGGACATCTCGGAATCGTTTGGGGTTACCAATGGGGTCAAGCAAGGTTGTGTACTGGCCCCCACGCTCTTCTCCATCTTCCTATCAGCAATGCTCGACGAGGCTTTCCGAGACATGGGGGATGCCATCTATATACAGTCCAGACAGAGCGCTGACCTATTCAATGTCACACACTTCAGAGCAAAGACCAAGACTACTCAGATACTGGTGAGAGAGCTGCTAATCGCAGATGACAGTGCACTGGTTTCCCACTCTGCTGAAGAGATCCAGAAAATAGTGGGCGCTTTCTCCGATGCATCAAAGAAGTTCGGCCTGAAGATTAACATCAAGACGAGGGAGGTGCTGTACAAACCCAACTCTACAAGAACCCGAGAGGAGGATATTATGGTTGACGGAAACAAGCTGAACTCTGTTCCGGAATTCACCTACCTCGGAAGCACTATATCAAGTGATGGATGCATTGATGCTGAAATACAGAGGAGGATGGCCAAGGCTAGCACATCTTTCGGCCGACTATGCCAGAGACTCTGGAACAGCCACCATGTGTCCATGCGGGTCAAAGGCAAGATCTACCGTGCAATCGTGCTATCCACCCTACTATACGGAGCCGAGGCCTGGACATTGTACAGACGACAGGTGAAAAAGCTGCATGCCTTCACGATGCGACATCTGTGTTCAATCATGAAGCTAACCTGGAAGGACAAAGTGACAAATAAGGAAATACTCGAACGGACAGGGCTACCCTCTATGGAAGATCTTTTGATCAAAAAGAATCTCCGGTGGACTGGACACCTCATGAGCATGTCATCAGACAGGCTACCAAAGCAGATCCTCTATTCTCAACTGTCTTCTGGTTACAGAAAGAGAGGGCGCCCTCGTCTCCGGTTCAAGGATACCATCAAGAGAAACCTGAAGCTGAGAGACATTAAGACCGACCCATGGACATCACTCTCACATCAAAGAGCTAAATGGAGAGCGGCAGTCAGGTAATGAAAGCAGTCTTTGTCGCATCGTGACCGACAGCATGATGATGATGATGATGATGATGATGATGATGACGAAATGAATCATCAATAAGGAAACATAATATGTCCTTCCCTAGCCATCTGGGAAAAAATTGGTTTAAGTAACCTTGTGAAAATGCATGGACAGCAAGCTAGTCCATTTGGCATGCACGTGAACTTATACAGTTTGTCGTTCCAACAAAACCTGAGATATTTACGATCAAGTTTATAGATAGGTATTGTATAGTATGCATCTTTAAGATCCACACTGGCTAGCCAGGAGCCTTGCGTTACTAAGTGTCTTGCTGTGTCTAATGAAAATATATTGAAATGTTTGTATTCTACAAATTTGTTAAATAATGTTAGATCTAGAATTAGTCTTACATCTCCATTTAGTTTGGGTCTCAAGAAAATATTAGATATGAATTCCTCAGCCACATGTAGTGCTGGTTCTATGATGCCTTTTTCACAGAAATTAAGGACCTGATTATCCAACGCCTTGCGTTCTGAACCATGAAATCAGTATGGGAAAGGTATGCTATTTTGAATAGGTTCCTCTATCAAGGGTATTCTTACTCCTTCCGGTAGACTAAGGACAGCTAAATTATCTGTAATGCTATTGAATTCTGGTAGGCAATTATTGAGGTTACCAGCTTGAAATATGCTTACTGGTGTTTGCGTTGCCACTTCTATTTGTTTCCTGGGCGGGGGAACGACTTCTGGGCATTGAACTCCCTCTTGAAGGGTGTGTTTCCCTCGTTCCAGCTGAACGACTGCCTTTGGTCCCTTCCCCTGGCCTGGAAGCTGAAGTTTGTTCTGAAACAGCCTCCTCGTTGTCCGGTTCGCCGGTTTAGAAAATCCTACCTTTTTCTTGTCCGTTTCCATGTTTTCCACACTTGGATCCAGTCTCCATTTGTTTGAACAAGTGCTGGAGTTGTCCACCGAACATCTTCGTCTTGTCCCGTGGTTTTCCCTTAATGGGCTTGGGGGCAAGGAATAATGTATATTCGTTCCCATCATTGTCAGTGACTTCTTAGATCTGACTACCTCCTTGCCTGCATCTGTGCAGACCGCCTTGAAGACGTTCTTAAAATGTCTGTATGACAGGAAGTTGCTTGTCGCGTCAGCAACGCAATCCCTCCATTCATATTCTCGTACGGCAATGAGAATTTATTCTCAGCCATCATCCTATTGGCTATAGGTGCGATGGCCGTAGGTGCCGAGAGTACCCCTCTTTGCCTACTGTATGTAGGACCGCTTTGAACTTAACTGAGCCTGACATCCAAATCCATCTCTTTGATGGCGGATTCCGGGATCCCTTTGAATTTCTCGGCCAACTTAATAATAACTTTGGCCAGCTTGAAGGTGTTGAAGTGCCCCTGTATTGTTTTCCTAATAAGCGTAGTTATGTGGATCTTATTACGCCGTACCACCTTGCACTTTTTCATCTCCTTGCCACAAGACTTCACATATTTTCCCGCGTGTTTAGTGTCTGAGTCAGAGCTTGTCGAAGACGAGTCTGACGAAGAGTCAGAGGAAGAGGATTTGTGTTTCCTCCTCTTTTTGGTCTTTTTCTTGCTCTTCTTCATGTGCAGCTTCTTTTCATGTGCCCTCGTGTACTCATCCCCATCTGATGAGTGTTCTTTCTTTTTGTGTTTGTGTTTGCGTTTGCGCGCAGACACAAAGGCCTCCTACTCTTACTCGTCGTTAGACGAGCCCTGATCCTCTAAGAGATCCTCCCACTCAGATTTCTCTGAATCCGGTGCCTTTGATGTCTTCCCTCTCCAGGCCACCACTCTGGAGGGAAGCATCTCCTCCATCTTTTATTGAACAAGACGTGCTACCTGCTCATCTAGCTCAGCTGGGCATGGGGCCTGCCTCGGACCCCCCACCTCGTCGGAATCTCTTTGTTCCGGCGACCTTTGCAACTGTGCTGGGGGTGAGGGTTCTTCATCTTCACTGAGCGCATGAGATGCCTCTGCCTTACTCCGCTTCATAGTCATGGCTCAGAGACTGTGAGTAAAAACCAAAAAGACCAATGGTTAGGCATTATTCGGGCTAAATATCACACAGATAATTAGAGCATAATTATACAAAGTGTGTATTATTGCGTTAAAACAGTTTTTAACGCAGGCGTGTGGTTAATAGACAGTCGTAGGATGACGGTATGGGAAACCAACTGATCCAAATGAGGGCTAGGGACCATATAGTCCTATAAACTTCTCCCACCTGTGGCTTTCTTCGCCAACAAGTTGAAGAAAATACTATAGGATTTGGAGGTACGCCTTATCGATAATAATAATTGGGGAATCTTAAATAGCGATGTAAATGGCTCCTGTCAAACATCTCTCCGTTCGGCAACGTGCGGCTTCATAAATAACAAACCAATGGATACATTGTTCTAACAATCATTATCAAATACAATCGTAACGTTGTATGTGAATGCTAACATGAACTGAACCAACGTATTGAGTTTGAAAGATCCTAACCTGGTTGGTTTTGCTGTTAATGTAGAAAAACTGCCGGAGCTGCTCACAAACGTCCTCCTGTTGTGAGTTGATTATGCTAATTGCTGGACCCGGATATGCTTCCTTCTCCCTGGACTACGAGTAGCCAGAGGCGTAGTACCGAGGGGGAAATAAAAGAGAGCACTACTATACACTACATGTCTCATTAGTATTTAATGTTTATTTGTTGGGGTTTAACATCCTAGCAACCTCCAATATCATATCAGGATAGGTTGGTTGGTTTGTTGTTTGAGTTTTACGTCCAGTCAATATCTAAGGTGATATCAGGACGGGATATCAGGATAGGTACCGACTTGTGACAGTGCAGACTCATGGCAATTTTATATTTGTACTTGTTGCTACCTAGCCTGGTGCTCGGCATTAATAGGATAGGGCAAGGACTGGTTAGCTCAGTGTCAGGATAATGTGACTGAGTGGGGTGCTGGTGCTGGTGGCCGGATTTCCCAGTGGGGCAACACTATAAAGCCGCCAGGAGTGCAAACTGTCACAACTCGGTACCCATCCTGATATGACCTTAGAATTGCTTGGTTGGTTGTTGGAGTTTTACATCCTGACAACATCAAGGTCATATCAGGACGGGATATTGCCAGGATGTAAATTGTAAAACTCCACCAACCAACCAACTATCCAAGTTGGACATGTAATATATAGGGATGCACTGAGGTCATGCTAAACGGAAGTGCGGCCATTGTCAATCAATTCTTTTATTTTAACTCTCTGCAAGGTATGTTTACAATAAATTGAGGTGATACAATAAATGCATACAAATTCCTTACAGACAGAAAGGATCCCAGAAAAGCGATGCTTATCTAGCTGGTCTCCATGATGTGAATGAACAAGTGATGACAATAACAAATTATTAAACTTAAGCTACATTTTTAACTAATGATTATGATGAGCTACTGATGCGTCTCTTCACAGTTAGTAAATGGGAATGGACCTGATTGTTTTCTTTGAAGAGATTATCAAATATTTCAGGGAGGAGGCCATTCTTTTGCTTGTAAACAAATTTTGCAATGTATATTTTATAAATGTCAGTTACCATAAGTAAGTCCAGGTCTTTTTGAAGTGATTTAGTTGGGGTGAGATAGTCTTTGCTATACAGTATTTTCAAGGCTCTGTTTTGTTGTGTCTGTATCTTTTTTAGGGTTGATGATTTGGCTCTCCCATACACCTCTATACCATACTGGATTTTGGAGTAAACGTATGCATAGAATAGTAATTTTTTATTTTCCTCATGTACCCGTCGTCTGATTATTTTAAATGAGTTAGCCGTTTTAATTATTGAATTATTTAAGTCATCAATATGTTCATCCCAGTTGAGGTTCTCATCTAGAATTATACCTAGGTATTTCACAGAAGGGACTCTCTTTATTGTGTTATTGTTTATCTTTATGTTGTTTAGGTAATCAGGAATGGTTGTACTTCTGCTTTTAAATATTGTGTAGCATGTTTTGTTCAGGTTTACTGTTAATTTGTTATCATTGCACCATGTAAATATGTCTGAAAGGAATGTTTTAATTGAATGTTTTAGTTGTTTGGGTGAATTTGAGGTTATGAAGCCGTTGGTATCATCTGCAAATAACCTTGTTTTGACATCTTGTTTTGTACAGTTGACTATATCATTTGTGTAGATCAAAAATAGGAGAGGTCCCAGGACAGAACCTTGGGGGACACCATTGCTGATTGAGTTTAGCTTGGATCGTTTACCGTTTATGTATGTAAATTGCTTTCTATTGCTTAGGTAACTCTCAAACCATTTAAGTCCCTGGCCTCGAATTCCGTTGTGCCTAAGTTTTGAGAGTAGGATGTCATGGTCTACGGTATCAAATGCTTTGCTCAGGTCTAAGTAGACTCCTGCAACATGTTTCCCATTTTCAAGGTCTTGTAGTATGTTGTCTAAGATTTCAGTCAGAGCCATTATTGCTGAGTGATTCTCTCTAAATCCAAATTGGTATTTGTATAATATTTTGTATTTGTTAAGAAATTGGTAAACTCTTTTGTACATTAGTTTTTCCATTAATTTGTTTAGGGTACTGAGTAGGCTGATTGGCCTGTAGTTATCAACTAGGTATTTCTCATTTTTCTTATGGATGGGTATTACTTTTGCAACTTTGAGATTTTCAGGAACAGTAGCATTTGCAAATGATAGGTTTATTATGTGGGAGATAGATGGTGCGAGTAGAGTGATAGTAACCGCAATAATAAAGACTGTCACACTGCAAACTCAATGGCTATGAGCAATCTTCATACAGAAAAGGTGAAATATCTCTAAAACCACACCGCCTGGAAACAAATCGCCTGGTACACATATAGAAAACATGTTTACCAAAAAGATTATATTAAATTGATATGGTTAGGGTTCTGGATTTCTATTAATTTTGAATAAAACTAATGTTTTGCACTGCGCGTACCGGCAAACTCAATGCATTTTCAATGGTCGTGAGCAATCTTCATACAGAAAAAGTGAAATATCTCTAAAACCAGATCTCCTAGAAACAAATTGCTCGGTACAGATATAGAAAACATGTTTACCAAAAATTGGCAAAAAGATTATATTATATTGATACGGTTAGGGTTCTGGATTTCTCTTAATTTTGAATAAAACTAATGTTTTGCAGTGTGCGTACCGGCAAACTCAAGGCATTGTCAATGGTTGTGAGCAATCTTCAATCAGAAAAAGTGAAATATCTCTACAACGACACCACCTAGAAACAAATCGCTTGGCACACATATAGAAAACATGTTTACCAAAAAGATTATATTAAATTGATAAGGTTAGGGTTTGGCATTTCTATTAATTTTGAATGAAATAGACGTTTTGCACTGCGTGTACTGGTGTCGCAGTTTCAATGCCCGGTCAGTTTCCACGTCCCGTATAGACTCAAACTCAAGGCATTGTCAATGGTCGTGAGCAATCTTCATACAGAAAATACAGCAAAAGTGAAATATCTCTAAAACTACACCACCTATTAACAAATCGCTTGGTACACATATAGAAAACATCTTTACCAAAAAGACTCTATTAAATTTATAAGGTTAGGGTTCTTGATTAGTATTAATTTTGAATAAAACTAAGGTTTTGCACTGTGCGTACTGTCAAACTCAAGGCATTGTCAATGGTCGCTAGCAATCTTCATACAGAAAATACAGGAAAAGTGATATATCTCTAAAACCACACCACCTAGAAACAAATCGCTTTGTACACATGTAGAAAACATCTTCACCAAAAACATTATATTAAATTTATAAGGTTAGTGACGATGATGTTAGATTTTGATGCATGCGCATGAAACTGACTGGGCGCTGAAATTGACCGGGCGCTGAAACTGCGACACCGGCAAACTCTATGGGTTGTTTACTAGTTGATATTGCCACAATGGCCACGCATCCGGTTGATGACGTCACATGAATACCCTATATTGAACAAATGTAGGCAAATGCTTTGGATTAAAAAACAGTTTAGTTTTACCAGATTATTCAACGTTAACATGAATTCGACGCATTATGAACAAGGCGGGGAATTGTTAGTTAGACGAATGATCAAGTCGATAGTAAAAGCCCCTCCACCCCACCACCACTACACACACACACGCACAGACACGACGTGGCAGGGCTGAACTGGGGCTCGACCTTGACCGTGACCGTGACCTCAAAGTCTGGGTGTGGGAAGTGCAGCCACACGTGTGTAGTTTAGTCCCAGACCCAGATACTGTAAAGCAAGCAATTTCTTGTCTACAACCCCCCCCCCCCCTTCCATGACCTTAATTTATTTGCTAGCGTATCAGAGCTCTACATGATGACGTATCAGAGCTCTACATGATGGTTTAATGGCCAGAATAAAGAAAAGAAAATAGAAGAAATAGATTGTGTACTTGAGTGTGTTATTGTGTGTGTTATGGTTGTGTGTGTTATGGTGGCGTTCTCTGTGGCGGAGTGGTTAGAGTGTCTGACTTTTTTCTAGGTCAGACTCCTAATCTGAGGGTCGACGGTTTGATTCCCCGTGCCCCCAGCTCTGCCAATTTGGATTTCCACCGCTGTGTATAACTTACAGCGTCATCAAAGGCCGGTTGCTCTCATACCATGTCTATGTGGTGTGGGAGGTTAAAAATCCCTTGGGTCAGTAAAAGTGTAGGCTCGGGCTTTCTATCGACCAGCAGTGGAATGGGGAAGACCAGTCGTCTGTGACTGGGATTTCCCCTGCTCAGGACAACTAATGTACCAAAAAAAAACACAACAAAAACAAAAAAAGAGAGACAAATAAGTGTTCACACTTCCTGTCTACCATTCGCTATATCGCTAAATCAATACTAAACCAGTCTCTGACTCAGTCAAATGAGCACCATTATCTTACAGATTAACTTACATATCCTCTTCTGGCTGATCAAGGCCGTCTAATGCCAGCTCGTTATGGCAAAAAATTGAGCTATTTTTTTTGCACATATATGGAGGTCGAAGGTGCCCTGAAGTGATATAATTGTGGGTGTCCTCTCCAATGTCTACCCAGCCTTCTCTCAAATGTTTCTACCATTGGTGTTTCAACCACTTGGTCTGGGAAACTGTTCCATGGATCTGTCACTCGAAAGCAAAATGAGTGTTTCCTGACCTCAAGTCTGGGCCTCTCCTTGAAGATCTTATACAGCTGACCTCTGGTGTTACTGTTTATTCTGAGGTTGAACAAACCCGTTGTGACATCAGTGTCATAGACTCCAGTAATAATCCTATAAGTCTCTATCATATCTCCCCTGAAACAACGATATATGATATTGTTGGTAGCTTAAAACTCCTCAGGCAATCTTCATATGCGGCTTTTGGCAGGTTGGATAGCTTACCTCGTTTGAGCTACGGTGGTCATGTGACCATCAAGTTAATTACCATGGCCGAATTCTATATAAGATTAATGTGCAGTTTGACAGTTTTGGCTGTTACACACTGAGTTTTGGGATGTTTTCATATTGCAATACATCACTAGAAAGCAAAAAATATATCTAATTTCCTGAATCTTTCCCATACATTTAGTTGGGACCAGATTTAGTAAATTAGCTGAATATTAGGAAATCATTACAACCCAGAACTGCCCATGATAGTACTGTGTTGGTACAGCCATAAATCCCTAACAATAGGGCACCTCCAGTCAACCATGAATTATTTATTATGCGTATATATATTGGTATGCAAAAAATATATCTAAATGATGTACAACAGTCCCCACAGGACCTCCCTCAGTGGCAAGTGGAAGTATATGAGTGGGCCACAGACCAGCATATAACCCCATGCTTGGCTGGAGGTTCCTGTATTATTTGGGATTTATGGCTATACCAACACACTGTAAAATTTTCCGATCTAATGGCATAAGGATATATGTGAAACTACTATAATAAATTGCAACTTGTCTATATAATGGTAAATGGTAATATATAAAATCCAAAGGCATATGAGGGATATGTGGAGTTGGTAAACTATTACTCATTAAGAATAGAAATTGTATAGTAAAATAGCATAGAGGAAGAGTGTCACTTCTTAGATAGTATTTGGAGGAGTCACTTCTTAGATAGTATTTGGGGGCTGTTAACTAGTCTAGTGTGACTGGGAACCTAACTTACATAATGGTGCATTCATTAATCATTTCTCTGAGGCCTCGCCCATAAAGAACTTAGCTTCTCACTGGCTTTCATGACGGTGACATGACCTAGTTAATGGTTGGTTGGTTATTGGAGTTTTACGTCCTGGCAACATCTAAGGTCATATCAGGATGGGTACCGACCTTGACAGTGCGCACTATAAAGTCACCATTAACAAATCAACCATAGTGACCAATCAAGTCATTCATTTATTTTGTACACTTTCGAACCATAAATCATAAGCATTCATCATCATCATCATCATCATGCTGTCGGTCGCGATGCGACAAAGACTGCTTTCATTACTTGACTGCCGCTCTCCATTTAGCTCTCTGCTGTGAGAGTTGCGTCCATGAGTCGGTCTTAATGTCTCTCAGCTTCAGGTTTCTCTTGATGGTATCTTTGAACCGGAGACGGGGGCGCCCTCTCTTTCTGTAGCCAGAAGACAGTTGAGAATAGAACATTTCATGAAAGCTGCCTGCAAAAGTGTTGAAGTGCTGCTGGCTTTTGCAAGTTACCAGCGGCACTCTCTCGGGGAGCAAATAGAGGTTTCACACCGGCAAGAACATGTCAAGACAGGCGCAAAACTATTTGTCCCTGCAGTGGCTGGTCGGGAGATGTTGGGAGTTCCATACATCAACCGCCCTTAATGCTGCCACAGTGACATGGTTTTCTGTTTAGGGTTTGCTCCCTTAGCCTTCGGTTCTGTCAAGGACCTGTACCACAAGGCAGTGGTTTAGAACTCTGCAAGGCAGGGGCGTCAAACTCCCTGAGGTATTGCTATACCTGCATAACTGGGGGGGGGGGGGGGAAGTTTTTCATTACACACTATAATTAAAGCCGCATAGTCCGATCAAAGCCCCAATTAAAAATAAATAAATTACTAAGCTACCTTTGATGCTACATATTCACTGTAGAAACTTGTGTACTTATTAAGCATTTATTGCCGTGGAAAAAGGAACACGAAGTCAATATAATTTAACCTGTTAATGCTGAATGTTGAACTGGAATTGTATGCAGTTACTTTTACTACTAATAGTTCATATTATATTATGCTTCTATTATCGAACAGGATTTTCATGTGGTTAATATTGCAACTCATATTTTCATTTATGTACCAACAAATTGTACTGGACGCCTGGAAGAGCAGTGCTCTGGTGCTGACTAAATGTATTATTCACTGAATAAACTACATTTAGTTGGGGGTTTTTTAAAGCAAAAAAAATAAAGCCTGCGCTGATCAAGTTTGAGTGCATGCCAAATTTAAGTGTTAATGCTTTTATTTAAAATATCTTCAAAGATTGCTATTATCTTAAAGCTTTAAAATGGTATGCCTTGACTTTAAATATATTTCAACACTTTAAAATAGTGTAGTGGTCTGCACTGACCTCTCAGGCAAGTAACCACAGAGACAGGTAGGCGTGGGTAGTGTGTTGATATCAGGGAGCATAGGTGGTGTAATGGTTAGCACACTGGCCTGGAATGCAAAGAGATGTGGGTTCGAGTCCCACTCTAGGCACAATATTCCCCATTTTCATCACCCCCATGACACTGGTTGCCGTGATCATGATCATATACAAGCTATGCGCTGTATGGTTGTTGAACCTACCCTGTGTATGTATGTGTTAGTGCATTGCCAGTATGTATGTAATTGTAAGCATTAAAATACTTACAATTCCAGGGGGACGAGTGTAGTGGTCTGCACTGACCTCTCAGGCAAGGAGCCGTATAGACAGGTAGGCATGGGTAGTGTGTTGATATCAGGGAGCCTAGGTGGTGTAATGGTTAGCACACTGGCCCGGAATGCAAAGAGATGTGGGTTCGAATCCCGCTCTAGGCGCAATATTTCCCATTTTCATCACCCCCACGACAATAGTATACATTATTTTAAAAGTATGTAACTTTAAAGACATGTAGATCTATATTAAAGTTGCATAGTCCGATGGTTTAGAGTTTCTGTCATTTTCTGAGATAAATATATAAGATTGATCGCTATAGACTATCTTACTTTAGTTTGAAGTAACTTTTATTTTAGATGGTTAACTTTGGAGATATTTTAAGTGACAACACGCCAAATTAATTTAGGCAAGCACGCCAAAACTCTGATGCAATAGGCTTATGCAGTAATGGGTTCTGTTAAATTGACTCCCCATGGCCTTCTATGTGACAACAAATGCTTAATAACTGTACCAGTATCTAAGATAAATATGTAGAATCAAATCTAGGTAAGTGTTTTGGTTTTGAAAATGTGATGCTTCAACGGACTATGCAACTTATGAACGGAAAACTATGCACACACGCACACACATACAGATACACACACACACACACACACACACATATATACAGATACACCCACACCCACAGACACACAAGAAACACAAAAGAAACATTTGATTAGTAAAATGTTTCTCATTCTTCAAGATGCATTATAGAGAAACAAACAAATTGTGATGTTACTTGTGAGGCCGGACTTGCCATAATAAAGGCCCCTGCTCATGCGCATCAAAAGCTCTCGAATGTACCCGGATGAGCAAGAAAGGAGAGCAAGTAAGCAACCCTAGACGCTATCTCAGACCACACAAACCAGTCAGGACCGTATGTGTCTAGATGTAAAGTTAAACTACTCTTTTTAAAACTTTTTTTTTAAACACAAAAACGACCAAAAAACACCCACCTATTCAAACAAACGAAATTGATACCAGAGCCCACATTCATGCGTAAAACCCACCAGACCAGGTTATGAAATGTAACAATTATATTAAGGATGTTTATTTATTGGGGTTTTATGTGCTAGCAGCACCTAAGGTCATATCAGGGCAAGACTGAGTTGTGACAGCGCGCACTCATGGCGAAATTATAGTGCAGTGCATATCCAATGAAGGACCTACCTGCCGGCACCATGATCCGATACCCCACTCAGTCATATATTATCCTGATACTGAACCAGCCAACCAACCGTTGCCCTCTTCCAACAATGCCCAGCGCTAACAATCGTATCTAAGTTGGGTATATAGGATATAATCTAGGTGTTTTGGTTAAGAAAATTCTATATGTATGCAAATTTTAACTCGACCGAGGATTGAACCCACTACATTCCAAATAGGAAACCAGCGCCCCATTGTTTCTGCCATCCTATTTATATTACCAAGGAGTGCCCCCTGAGGCCATATGCATGGAGTGGTGTTAGCGAGCCAAAACTGGTTTAGGACGGGATTTCTGGTTTAGCGGTGAAAAGTCGCTATTCTTGGAGCTGTGTTAGGCAAACACCGCGAGTTTAAGGTCGGAGATTCTAACACCAGCCCATAGCAGGTTAAAAGGCGGTCTTAGGTACCGATTAGGCCTAAATCTATTCAATGCAATCATATTTAACAGAATTACATACGCAATAAGTGAAATTTCATCAAATTAACCCTAAATTCGAAGCGATATTAACGCCACCGCTAAATTGGTGGCGATATTAATATTGTCGAATCGACGAATGTAAACTAAACAAATAGGTGGCGGTGCATCGGCGACGATATATTAGAGCCAAATCTATTCAATGCTATCATAATTAATAGAATTACATACGCAATAAGTGAAATTTCATCAAATTAACCCTAAAATCGAAGCGATATTAACGCCGCCACTAAATTGGAGGCTATATTAATATTGTCGAATCAACGAATGTAAACTAAACAAATCACCGCTGCCGGCGCATCGGCGGCGATATATTAGAGCCAAATCTATTCAATGGTATCATATTTAACAGAATTACATACGCAATAAGTGAAATTTCATAAAAATTAACCCTAAAATCAAAGCGATATTAACGCCGCCACTAAATCGGCGGCGATATTAATATTGTCGAATCGACGAATGTAAGCAAAACAAATCGTCGCCGCCGCCAAATCGGCTGCGATATTGGGAAATAACGGTGCTCGCCGGCAACAGGCTCAGAGGGATTTCCCAAATCTATAAATAACTTCACGTTAAGCTAACATGAACCGTTTAGGCGCCCATGCAGATGGCATGAAATGCTTCACAACGCCAGTGATAGCTACCCGGTGCTAGATGGTTAACACCACACGACGCTAACACTGCTTCATGCATACGGCCCCTGGTGGGCGATGGAGTGGCGGCCCCACCAGTACCCGGAGGGTTTGCACCGCGCCTCGTTCGGGGTCGTAGGGTTCACCGGCTACCAGCCACACCGTGACATTGAACGCGCGCCAAAAATACACGTACAGTAAAACCTCTCTAACCGACCACCTCCACAGATCGACCACTCCCATATATTGATCGCATTATTTGTGTCCCAAACCATCACCCATACAATACCATTGCAAAGAGAGAAAAAAAACTTCCTAAACCGACCACCTCCCTAAATGGACCATTTAAAGTCGGTCCCTTGGTCGGTCGATTTAGAGAGGTTTTACTATACACACAACTAGAACTTAGATAGCAACGGACGCGATGGTCGAATCAGTAGAGCGCATGCTTCCTGTACGGGAGATCAATTCCCAGCGGAGTCAAACCAATGACTTACAAAATTGATACTTGTCACTTCCTAGCTTGGCCTCAGTATTAATAGGATAGGGCAAGGATTGGTAAGCTCAGTGTCGGGATAATGTGGCTGAGTGGGATATTGGGTCATGGTGCCGGCAGCCTGATTTCCCAGTGGGGCAGCACTATAAAGTCGTCATGAGTGTGCACTGTCACAAATCGGTACCCGTTCTGATATGACCTTCGATGTTACGAGGATGTAAAACAACAAACAAAAGAAAATGTAAAACTCCAACAACTAACCAACCCCACCTCCACCTCCACCTCCACCACTCCCGATTCTCATTAACATATCAGGTGACCATGGGGGAACGTGGAGGCTCACGTGGTGTGTATCCGGGTTCGCGATCTGTATCAAATCGAAGACCCTATAAAACTAAGACGCCTCACTCCCTATCTCTCCCATGGTAATGTAAAGTTTGCAGTGCCATCTTGTGGTGGGTTTGATCAGCCCGGCTGCTGGCTGGTGTTTCACATGTAAGCACATACAAGGCGAGAGGGTGAGTTTAAAATTTAAAAAAGAGAGATTGCCTGTCATTTGGATGCCGATGTTGCACCTACTGCCTGGTCCCCACCTCCCTCTGCCCCACCCTCCCTCACACCCCACTCTCTTCCCCTGCCTCCCCCCGCTCCCTCCCTCCTCCCGGCCTCACAGCCCTTCCCCCTCCCTCCCCTTCCCTCGCTCCCCTTCCATACCCTCTGCTCCCCTCCGTCCCACCCTTCCCCAGCCTCACCGCCCATCCCCTCCCCTCCCCCCTCCCTTCCTTCTCCCTATCTCCCTCCTCATCCACCTTACCCAGCGCTCTCACACCACACCTCCCTTCCCTCCCTCCTCCATCCTCCCCCTTCCCCCACACTCCCTCTCCCCCCCCCCCCCTCGTTCTGCCCCTCCCCCTCCTCACCCACCTCACTCGGCGCTCTCACACCACACCTCCCTCCCCTTTCCCTGTCTATCCTGTATGTGGGAAAGTGTATATAAAAGACCCATTGCTGCTTATCGGAAAGTGTAGCATATGTGGCACTGGCAGCAGCGAGTTTCCTCAAAATAAATATGTCAGAATGACCATGTTTGACGTCCAATAGCCGATGATAAATCAATGCACTCTAGAGGCTGTAGTTAAATAAAACAAGCTTCAATTTTTACGAATTCCACGATCTACCAAAACGGAAGACGGACGCTCAACTCATTCGGCCATCCCGTCTGGTGCATATACTAGTGGTATTTCATTGAAGGAGGAGTGGACAGAACACACCACAGACTGAATGTCCCATCCTGATTCATAGCAGCCAAAAGCCCCATAGGCTTCAACAGTAACAGGTTCCAATAAAGTGCCATAGTGTCTAAATGGGAGGATCTATAAATATCTCAGTGAGTTTGGGTTTAGATATAGAATCGATCCTTTAAAGGTCAGCCTTGCTCTAGATTTATCCTCCACCAAAAGCACTCCCACACCCTGAATGCCAGTATTACCCATTGCATAGCTATTGCTATGTAAAATAGAGGGTGCTTTAAAAAAAATGCACTCTAATATTGAGATGGTGACAATACAACAACAAATATGCCTGCAGTCCTATATAATTGTTTGCGTTTTTTTTTTAAAGGATTCTGTATGTGTGTTCTAACCCTTTTTTTTATATATAATATTTATTTTATTACTATTTACTAAATGTCATATTTTGTTCATTATTACTCACCTTTTTAGATATAGCGAGTGCCCTTCTATGAAGGAACGCATGCATAATAAGTGCACCTGTGTCTCAGTTGTATATATATATATATATATATATATATATATATATAATATATATATATATATATATATATATATATATATATATATATACCGTATTCTCACAGGTGAACGAACTGGGCATTTAAATTGGCAAATCACTGAAGTGGGGGGTGGGCGTTTATCCACACATGCGCATTTAGGGGATGGGCATTTATGAAATATTGGCGAAGTGGGGGGCGCTAACCCACACATGGGTGTTAACCCGCGAGAATGCGGTACATGTAGGTTCAAATCTAGAAAAGTGTTTTGCTTTCGAAAACTGAATGCTTTTATCGAACTATGCAACTTTAGATGTACTTAAGATTAAATATCAGTGGGGACTGATATAACCACTGTAGGCGTGAATATGGCCTATGCTTCCGACACGGCGTAAAGCAACCACCAATCAATCAATCAAACTGTAGTTTGTGGTTGCGCTGTAGCTGATGCAACAAAATACCACGTACAACCGCAGCTATCCACACACACACACACACACACACCCCCGCGCACACACACACACACAGAAGAGGACAACCCATGAAAAAAAACACCCCAAAGACAATCAAAGAAACAAACAAAAAACACTTATCAAATGAGATAACCGCGCGATGATGAAAACAATGATGGGTGAATGAGGAAACCGCCATAAGCATATTCAGCGCTCTACGGAGCGACCCAACCAGCCATGGATGTGACCCAACCAGCCACGGCTGCGACCCAACCAGCCACGGTTGAACTCGTTTGAACTTGTTTCCGCTACAAAGGTATTCGGGGTCAGCGATTGGTTAATAATATATCAAAACAAATGCTCGCTGCCATAGAATTTTTACTCAAAATTAAAAGAAATAAAGAACAATTTGGCATAAACATGGTGCACAAATGCAATATTATTACTTTATTATTACTTTATTCCACCGAAACGATGGTCGTATAACATATTGCAAATGGCCGCCCCCATAAGGGGTGGCCATTTGCAATCGAAAAGAACAGCTCTGATTGGCTAAAATTATGGAACGATCACATTATTATTTTAGTAGTTTCTTATTCAGACATATTTACACATATATATGTATCTTTTGCACAGATTAAAGTGCTTGAAGTATATTTTAAATTTATCAACATCGACTTCTGTTTAAATCACACAATATCAGGACTTAAAGAATGGGAAACTCATGCTGCAAGGGTATGCTCGATATAACCCAGTGGTCAGCCGTTTTTGCTCCTTTCGTCGCTGTGGACCCTTCTCAAAACCGCGCGAGAGATTTAAACAATGATGAGCCAATCATCCCAATGGGAAAACCGCGCGCTGATAAAAACAATGGTGGGCAAATGGGAAACCATGCGACGAGAAGAACAAACAAACAATGATTACAAAAAAGGTGGCGCCAGTTGACCCCGGCGGTTGACCCCACCGTGCGTCAAGTTAGCGAACACTTGGTATGGTGGCAACTCTTGAAACACGATCACGCATCTGGGCCATGTCACGTGACCATGTTCTCGCGTGACTCAGTCGCCCGCCAGGCTGCAACTGGCAGACAGCAGAAGGAGAAGGAGAAGGAGAAGGAGAAGGAGAAGGAGAAGGAGAAGAAGAAGGAGGAGGGGAAGGAGGAGGGGAATGAGAAGGAGAAGAAGAAGAAGGAGGAAGATGAGGAACAAGAGGAGGGGGAGGGGAAGGAGGAGGAAGAGGAACAAAGAAGAGCAGCTCTAACTAGTGTTTTCTTTTCTTACAGAAGCCCAGTGAGTGTTTACATCCTAGCAATACCTAAGGTTGAATCATGGTGACTTTATAGTGTTGCTTCATTGGAAGACGAGGCATCCATCAGCATGACCTAATATTCCACTCAGATACATTATCCCAATACTGAGCTAACCAGTCCATGTCCTATCCTAGTAATATGGAAGCGGCAGGCTAGGTAGCGACAAGTATAACTTCTTTTATTGTCATTAGTTTGGCTCGGCTGGGATTCAAACTGCCGACCTTCTGCACATGAAGCTTGCCCTCTAACACATTAAACCATCATCGGCCATCGACCAGAACCAAAATACTTCAAATACATCTTACATCAAAAGAGGACAGGGACCAACTTGTGACAGTGTGCACACCTTACAATTTAATAGCGCTCTCCTATTGAGAGTCGGCCTAAGGTGCGTGTGTGAACGCAAGTGATTTAGTTGAGTCGGCTTAAGCGCGTCACTGTCAATTTGTGTATGTTTGTATATTGTTGTTTTATGTCCTAGCAACATCTCAGGTCATATCAGGACGGGTACTAACTTGTGACACTGCAACAACAACAAGCAAAAATCGATCTGGGCTGGCTTAGCAATACACTTTCAAAGTGTGTGAACGCGCCGCTAGTTCGACTCATCTACGTCGGCCTAACGTACGTGTGACCACGGCTTTATAGTGCCAACTCCTTTTAACACCTTTGGCGAAATGTAATTCTATCTCCTGGCTTAAAGAAAATAAAGTCTCATAAAAGGTCCTGTCTATACATGGTTGGGGCCATTCAGATATTACGTAACGCTACTTTTGGGGGGGGGGGGCAAAAATTAGACACACATAGATAGATCCAACTTGTAACACAGGATTCATAACCATTTTGACATATCAAAATTCCACAACTTTCCAGGAGGTTAAAGTGCCCCAAAACATGGCGGTATTCACAGTTGATTCACTGTGTAAGATGTGACGTGTAAATAAGCACCAACAAAATAACAATGGACGTATTTATAGTTTAATATAAAAATCAAGAGGCCGGATAACAAACCCACAAAAATCATCTGAAATATAAAACATCATATAATACATACATACATACCTACATACATACATACATACATACATACATACATACATACATACATACATACATACATACATACATACATATTATATACATACTCTTCCCAAGAAAACCACAAAACACTAACATAGAACCTTAAGAAAACAACTAACATAGTAATAAGAATAGAACAAAAATTCAATATCAAGAGGGCCCCAAAAAAAACTAACATAGGCTACTAAAAGTACCAACAGACTATCTATCTGCTACTGAAATGCAGACAATCAAATACCTTATCAGCAGCTACTGTTTGATAAGATAACACCAACACTATAGCTGGCCAGCATTGAAAACAAGCCTGGGTACCCGGGCTTACATGTTATGGACAGTGTAAATACAGCCTCAATACAAAAAATATAAGAAAATTAATCATTTTCCAGGATTTTCAAAGGGCTTTCGACAAACTCCCTGACTTCCCAAGCCTGGAATGGCGAATTATCAAATTCAATTACTTTCCAGGTTTTCAAGGACCCGTACAAATGCTGAAACATTGAGTAACACTAGATTACACACGCTACATAACGCATTACATAATATTTGAATGACCCGTTGTTGGGGTTTTACGTCCTGGCAACATCTAAGGTCATATCAGGACAGGTACCGACTTGTGACAGTTCATATATATTCAATTCAATTCTTTTTTTCAGACTCAGGATTATGGTAGTTACATAATTTGGTCCATAGTAGGTAGATATAAAAATTAATGTGAATATGATATAAGTCATCATCATCATGCTGTCGGTCGCAATGCGAGAAAGATGTATATATCAGGGATGAAAGTGGTCTCTGGGGAAAAAAGCGGAAATGCTGATATTCTCCCATAGGTTTAGCATTGTCAGGGAATCGCGGAAAATTCCCGGAAGTTGGGTGTCATATATATTGGTATACGCTGATAGTGCTGCGCCGTTTGAAGCATGTATTAATAGTATACGGTGATAGTGCTGCGGCGTCTGCACTACATATTAGTATAGGCTGATGGTGCTGCAGCGTAAAACAGTACAGCCTATATCATGTTAATCGTACTGCGGGATTGAACAATCCCGGAAATCCGCGAAATCGCGGAGATCTTTCATCCCTGATATATAGTATATATAGGATATAAGTAATAGTATGAATACTACCATACTAACCAATATCAAAATGTTGGTCTACATACAGTAGTTTATACCAATGCCTCCATATGGCGGACGTAAATCTGAGATCACTCTCTTCTATTTTTACAAGTGCCTGTTTTATAACATTTTCTGACTTGTCAAGTCTAGTAATAAATTTGAATATTAGATTCCTGATAACAGACAATGACAGTGCGACTTTATAGTGCTGCCCCACTGGGAGACCAGGCCGCCTTCACCATGACCTGATATCCCACTCAGTCACATTATCCTGACACGGAGTCAACCAGTCCTTGCCCTATCCCAGTGATAAAAAATAAGTACAATTTTTCACTTCTCCACAGGACAAGTCTGGTGTGAGTTTCGCTTGTCCATCTGAATCTTCACTTGTCCATAGTACTTACCTTAAAGGTAATATATATTATAATATATATATTATAAATAACGGAAAGCAAACAAAATCGTGAAAAACATGTTTTTTTAGCCCAAAATTGTGAATTCTCCAACGGACAAACTCAAGCCATAATCTGCTTGTCCGAGCCTATTCTCACTTACTCCGGACAAGCTCTTATTTCGAACGCTGCTATTCTAATAATGTTGAACGCCTGGCTAGGAAGCGACAAGTATCAATTAAGTCATTGTATTTAAGTAAACAAACGGATTGATTGACCTTGTATGGATGGCTAATCAACCAAAGTGCAGGCGATGGGAGTCACTCACCTGAGGAGAGGAAAGAGAAAACATGGTTAGTCAATGTAATTAGTCATTAACGTGTGGGACGTACTAGGAATAATAAATAGTTCTACAAAGTTTTCAGTTTTGCTGTGTATTCACAGTGAAAATTAATGATTTTTTCAATTAAATTAAAAAAAATATATATATATATATAATAAGAATTTGGTTGGTTTTGTAGTTAATGTAGAAAAACTGCAGGAGCTGCTCACAAACGTCCTCCTGCTGTGAGCTGATTATGCTAATTGCTGGACTCGGATGTGCTTCCTTCTCCCTGGGCTACGAGAGGCCAGAGGCGTAGTACCGAGGTAAAATATATGTATATTTATGAGTTGTAATAGTTTAAATATGTATTTTAACCGTTATTTTTTATTATTACATCCATCAATTAAGCACAGGAAATTTCAATCGCAAACAATTGGTCTTCCTTATTCCACTGCTCCTTGTCCTATCCTAGTAATGGCAAATGCCAGGCTAGGTGGCACCAAATATTACTCTTTTAAGTAATTGGTTAGACTCGGCCACCGATTCAATACCCCATGACCTGCCACATGGGAAACTGATGCCCAATTCAATCAGTAACCTCGGTCTACCTTTGCTCATTCAATAAATTATGAGAAACCCGAAGCTAGATTAAAAGCAGAATTGTCATATCTGTAGCCCTGTTCACACGGGGCAGTTAATTCGAATCATATAAATCGACTTGCCTAGTTCGGCTCACATTTGGCGTGTGAACGCGCATCTGAGTCGATTTAGGGCTGATTCGAATCATATAAGCCAGAATTTATAAACCACCTCTGTAGGTGGTTTATATGAAGCGAATTTTATGAATCGACTTATATCGCCGGTGTGAACGCAACCGACTTACTTGAGGCGGATTAAGGACGTGACAGTCGAGACCTGAGTGTGTTGACTTTCCCGTAAATTTGCTGTATGAAACTGCTAGCTGTGCCCAGATATTTTTTTCATCATTTATTTTTAGGGTTTCACTGCCCAGCAGAAGTTTTGACCGTTCCAAACCAATAGGATTCAGTACATACATATCTAGGTCGAACCCACTCTCTCGTGGTGACGTCGCCTAACCGAAAACTGGCGCTGGTCAGACTGGACTTGCTCATGCGCACAGATCGATTTCCGGCCCAAGTACTGCCCGTGTGAACGGGCGGCTAAATCGATTCATATGATTCGACTTGTCTAAATCGCTTTACATTTTCCCCGTGTGAACACGGCTTATGGCAGCACACATGTGGACTGAAACACCGAGCACAACCAGAAGCATACAAAGAACATGGACATAAGACAAAATGACCTACCCCAGGAACCAATGGAGAACATAGACATTAGAGAGTTTTGGTATGTTGACATGTTACCCGTCAAGAATAGTAATTGTGGACCAGGAAGCTCCTAGGTAGCTATGAGATAAATACACACGCAAATATTACTAACAAATCATTCAAGACAATAAACTAAATAATGACTAACACTGTTCAGCAATGAAAACAAGTTCTATTATGAACTTATATGTTAAGGACAGGGTAAATAAAGCATCATTTAAAAAAGAAAGAAAAAAAGGGAAAAAAGCAGGCACTGGAATTTAAGTCCTATGTGACCGCAAAGCATATTCCCCACCCTGTGTAGCAGAGCATGCAAAATGGCCAAATAACCATGTGCTAATGTGACACTAAAAACTATCACCCACCCACACACCCGCCGCCATATTAGTTGGAGATTTATGTTCTGGCAATATCTATGGTCATATCAGGCCATATTTGTTCTATGGAACAAGTCCGGGGCAACCATATAGAATAATGGCAGAATATCTCGAAAGACCCTATAATACTAAAACGGCTCATTCCCTATCTCTCCCAGGGTAATGTAAATTTTGCAGTGCCACCTTGTGGTGGGTTTGATCAGCCCGGCTGCTGGTTGGTGTTTCACATGTAAACACATACAATTATATTATACATGAGATAGGTAAGTATGAATACACATCAATATGAAATTGCTATGAATAAATACGCATCATCATCAGGATCATCATCATCATCGCCATCATCACACATCTTTCACATTCATATATATACATTTATACATATAATATAGCAACTGTGTAATCAAGAGAACAGCCAGCGCACCAGGTGGTGGGTTTGATCATTTTGATTACACAGTACAGGCTGAGTGAGCTGTCTTAGTGTTATAGGGTCTTTAGCCAAACCTATGACTAACATGCATCCCGCGTTCTCTGCGTATGGCCAGCGTATGCATAGCGTATGATTAACCTATCCCCACTGGGAGGCACATTGGTCATTCGTTGGTCATACGTTATATTCATTTATATGTTTTGTAATACACATAATAACATAGAACAGATCTTCTAGATGTTTTAGCTAAGTTAGTCCATATCTCTAAGTATCACAGGTATTTAGTTATGCATTTATTAGCATATAAACATATGATCTAGACTTTCCCATAGTTCCAGTCGATGAAGAAATGCCTGCCCGCATCTTTTCGTCAACCACAACAAAAATATCGACATTTTATGACAAATACTTTATGTCAATCATGTTATGTCTAATTTAGCTTCATGCCTCGGCGAATTGTCTGTAAAAACTGCTTCATTCACATCGAATAAATGTTTCTAATCGTGTCATGTGTGTCGCCTCCGACACCTGATAAGAAATAGACTCCCGGCCCGCATGTCAGATTTCTTATCAACGTTACCATATACTCGCAAAAAGTTTACGATTGCCGAACAGACAAACTCTATCGCCTACACGCATTCGTCTTTTCCGCCGTCGAGTAGTTCGATTCCGAAGAAAGTACCTATATTAGTGTGGAATAAATTTTTAGGATTCGAGAATTCACTACGATTATTACGGTAATGCAAAATCAATGTGCTATTTTAAGCATTTCTGGTCCTCCACTCTCCAAGGAATAAGATTTTTGGAACTAAGAATAGTTAATGCATTTTCAATGGCGTGTCCCAAAAAGAAGCATATAACATCTTTGATTTATTGCATTCACTCCACTTTAATAGTGTCAATTCTTAGACCTGCTTAAATCTACCCTTTTGACAAATACAGCAGTCAAGAAGTCTTAACGAAAGTCATGGAGTCTTAATCCTAGCAAATATAACATTTCAGTCATTCGTGTGACGGATCATAGCTTTTTACAGTAGCTAAGTAGTTTAAACTCAAACCACCGAGTAAGCCACTGTTTAAAGTCTCTATATTGCAGTCAATATGAGTGTTTCACGTCACACTACGTAAGACTAAGTGCAAGTAACAATTAACCTAGATAATAGAAAAGTCAATGGGAAAGAAATGGGTCTGTTATTTGTTAGTGTGACATCCAGTCACCACAGGTGAACCTTTTTCACTCTATGTCACGGTAGAATAACAAGATTATATTAGTACATGGATGTACAAGCCAACGTCTATACAATTCCTCACCATGTTAATACTAATTTGCCCATTTTATACAATTCATCCACATTAAGTGCAACAGAAGCATTCGTAAGCAAAAGTGTCTATGAGTGAAAGTACAGTGAGAGCTTTTACCCTCAGGTTTATTATTATATAGTGATTTCTGGATCCCAGATGGCATCTCACCTGACCAGGTCCTCCAATAAACAGCAAGCATTTCTATGTCCACCAATCAACAGTAAGCATTCTAGTATCACCATGACAACTGTGATCTATGCACCACCACCATGCCTTGGCTGCTTTGGCCTCGCCTGCCCTGTTGTGTCTGGGTGTGCAGTGATCCGTGACTAACAGTTGGGGGGGAGGGGGTTGTGAGCAGAGCTCCTAAGGCCCTTCCACACTAACAGTAGTGCCCCTCTCACAGTATCTATAGAATACACAATGTCTATTTAATATAAGTAAAGGATCACCAGCACCACATAATATATTAATGCCCCTGGCCCTATATATCATTTACCTTTATATAACATTTGTAATCCCTTATAGACCAGTTTACATTCCCCACCAATGTGTTTTATCGGAATATTTTACAATATGTTATACACACGTCAGACGTACGTTATCCATACATTGTTAATGTTAATGCGTTGTCAGATGTGGACTGTACATTTCTGCCAGCTCGACTTACAATGGACGTAGTTCAACATTTGTATAACATACCTCTAATGAACGTCTAACGTCCATCAACACATGTCTAACGTATGCATAACATAGGCCCGACATAACAGCCACACGTTGTCGCACGCTAAAAAATGTGTGCATGCACAAAACTTTTGCAACCCCTTGACGAGCGACGCCGTATAACGACAAACATCGACGTATACCAACGTACACATAACGAACGTGTAACGTCAGAGTAACGCATATCGACGTAGAGGCCCAAAATCACCTATGCCGGTGCACGTTTGCGTGATAAGTCGTAGTGTGACAGGGCTATAAGCTGAAAATATGTGAATATTTGGCTGTTGAATTTGCACTCCTCTGCACAAGTTATTCAATCACTGGTTACCTCCCTCCCAAAATTAGAGCTGTGAAATCTGATAAAAGTGTAGTAGTCTGCGCTGACCTCTCAGGAGGCAATCAGCCGCATATACAGATAGGTGAGGATCGGGTGATCGCATCAGAGAGCCTAGGTAGTGTAATGGTTAGCACGCTAACCCCAGAATGGCAAGAAGTGTGGGTTTCAATCCTGCTCTAAGCACAACATTTCCCACTTTCATCATCCCCACGACATAATCACAATGCGGATGGATAGAATAAAATGCTAATATTATTGACTAATTGAGTGAGTGTTATTAACGGGGTTTCACTGTACTAAGTTGGTCTTTTACACAAGTTCTAGGGAAAATTCCAGATTTGTTTTCTTTGCGCCAAGAATAGCGGGTCGACTTTTACATAAAATCTACTTTTATTTGAGTATATACGGTACTTTTCCTTTTAGTAATTTCTACCTTTACCCTTCACCAACATTTTAAAATCAAATCCAACCTCGCTTGATTACTATTCCCCTCTAGGCTTTAGACGAATATATTTGAAAATTATTATATTTTAATTGCACTGAGTGAGGAACTTTGCTCTAATTCTAGACCAGCGAGATCGGAAATAGAAGAGCCTTCTCCTTTGTTATGATCACACACATGAAGACATTTGAGGCAGCAAAAAATAGCCATCATTAGCAGGATGAACAACAGCTGACACAAGCATCCCCTGTAGGCCTTGTTCCCGTGCACCGCTCGCCAGTTAATTGACACTGATACATGGAGACAACTAGATAAAAGAATCACCCCGTACTTGCAGTAAGAGTGATGTTTGTTGGTTGTTGTTTTACGTCCTAGCAACATCTAGAGTCATATCAGGTCATATCAGTAAGAGTGAAAAGCAACCCATTGATTGATTGGTGGTTGCTTAACGCCGTGTCGGCATCATAGGCCATATTCATGGCGAGAAATCTTTGTTTTTTGTTCAAAACATCGCTTTTACATGTAAAAGCAGACAATCAATTATGTGCCAATAGACACTCATTCAATTAGAAAGCTCACAATCATATATCGGGATGAAAGTAGTCTCTGATATAAAAAAAAAAAGACCCTGGCGCTAACGATGAATTTCCGCGAAAACGCGGATTTCCCCCTATACAATTAGCACTGTCAGGGAATCGCGAGAGAACCCCAGAAGTCAGGTTTCAACTGCCCTTGTTGTAACTATTGTATCACCCATATCTAACTCTTACTTACTTGGGTTCTAGCAACATCTAAGGTCACATGAACACGATTCCGACTAATCAATTGCTATCATAAATTCCAGTGCGCGAGTGACAGTATTCGCGGCACTGGTAGGGGTTAGGGGTGGTGGCGCCACCTGTCCCAACAGTGAAAAGGGGGGGGGGGGGGGGTCACCGATAAGTAGCACACAACATAAGGGTGACCAATATAGGGAATCTTCCGTTACGTGCCTTTATACTTGGATAATTCTTATACATCGCATATAATATTAACGTACATCACATATAATATTAACGTTTGTTAAAGGCTCTGTCACACATCTCCACATTGGAGAAACGGACAGAAACCGGTCACTGTCCGGTGAAATACCTCAATGTACGGTGTATATACAGTTGGCATCTGGCATGTCCGTTATTTGTCCAGTGGTGTCCGGTGTGTACAGTGTCAAGTTTTGAACATGCACAAAACTTGTACTGGACACCGCCGGACTGAAGTGTAGGGTTGGTGTCCGGTTTAAATCCGTTTAGTCCGTTTCATGTCCAGTACCCATCCATTACGCCTCCGGTTTGCTTCCTGCAGAGTCTGTTGACGGTGTTGTGGGAATTAGGTCAGAATAGGTTTTTGGCGCGTCTGTGATCAGTCTGGTACCTGTCCGTTTGGTGTTCAGTCCGTCCGTTTGACATTCAGTTGCCGTCCGGTTCTCGTCCATTGACTATTCGTTAATGTACATTCCATGTCCATTTAGCGTCCGTTTCGTCTGCTGGCATTTGCAACATTTCGACACATTTCGGTACATTTTGATACCAGATACCACCGGACTAGACAATTCTTTGTCCGGTTGTGTCCGTTGCGCAATCCGGTAAGGTGTGACAGGCGCTTTAAAGTTGCATAGTCCGATGGTTTTGAGTTTCTGACATTTTTTTGAGATAAGTATATTAAATTGATCATTATAATCTACCTTACTTTAGTTTGAAGTAACTTTGAATTGAAATGGCTACCTTTTGAGATATTTGAAATTCAAACATGTGAAAATAATGTTGGCAAGCACGCCAAAATTCTGATACCATAGGCTTCTGCAGTAACAGGTTCTATTAAATTGACTCAGTGTTCCCTTCTATGTGGCAATAAATACTTATTAAGTGCATCAGTATCTAAGTTAGATATGCAGAATCAAATCTAGGTAATTCTTTTGATTTTGAAAACTTGATGCTTCATCGTTAATTGGTAAATATCGAAAATTGTGGAAAGCTGCAAAATCGCGGAGATCTTTTAACCCTGAACCTGTGATTAATGTGTGTTGTACACAGTGCCGGATTAACCTAGCAGCAAAAGTGGCATATGCTACTATCTCCGCATTTTCAAAGGCCCGTGATTTACACACGTATTCCTCACATGAAAAATTTAGCTCTATTCATACGCATAAATAGATCTCAAACATTTTGGAGTGTTTGTTTTTGGAATCAGGATAACAACTCGAAAACATGTAATATATGACGGACCCAACATAGATCAAAGGCTCAAATAACAATTATTTTGTTATTGTTGTTGATTAAATTTAAGCACTTTGGCGGTGGGCTTTTATTTTCCCAGTTCGTTCCCTCCAGGACATTTCCTGACATAGATTTTTAAAAATTACTAAATTGAAAGGCCTTCCGGGATTTCTCTGGCCATTATGAAATTATGGTGCTACAAAATAAAAATAATAGACTGACTTGTGACAGTGTGCACTCATGGTAATAATAATAATAAAAATAAAAATAATAATAATAACAATGATCAAAAATATTACAATAATAATAAAAATAATAATAACTTGTTGTTTGTTGTTTTACGTCCTAGCAACATCTAAGGTCAAATCAGGATGGGTACCGACTTGTGACAGTGCGCACTCATGGTGACTTTATAGTGCTGCCCCACTGGAAAATCAGGCCACCAGCACCATGACCTGATATCCCACTCAGTGACATTATCCTGACACAGAGCGAACCAGTCCTTGCCCTATCCTAGTAATGCCGAGCACCAGGCTAGGAAGCGACAAGTATCAATTTTTAAGTCATTGGTTTGACTTGAACCCACGATCCCATGGTCTACCAACCTGGGAGACGGACACTCTAACTCATTCGGCCATCCCGTCTGGTCGATATAATAATAACAACATCAATGTAAATTTAATAGTGTGCCCTAACTAGTACCGCAGGAAAGGGGGGTAAGGGGGGGAAAGGTAAGAAACAAACAAACAAACAAACAAAGCAAGAAAGAAAGAAAAAGAAAGAAAGAAAGAAAGAAAAAGTGAGTGTACTGTTGTAAAAATATACGGATTTTCAGTTCGGATTTATATATTGGCAAAGAACATTGTTATTCTCGGGCGACGGAGTGGGGACCATGATTATGTAACAGAGAAGCAATGGGTGCCCCACTGGCTTCATGACA
This sequence comes from Branchipolynoe longqiensis, assembly GCA_030323885.1. Classification (NCBI taxonomy): domain Eukaryota; kingdom Metazoa; phylum Annelida; class Polychaeta; order Phyllodocida; family Polynoidae; genus Branchipolynoe; species Branchipolynoe longqiensis. Next base: position 28,163,590 of record CM059188.1, read on the forward strand.
TAAGCACCTATGAGGAAATGTGATAACACATAGCGACCAAGATTGTGATGTGATGTTCATACTTAAGAGACAGTTAATAATTATTTAAATGTTCCCTTCATGCACCAGAAAGAGTGCCATTGAAGGAGAGCAGCATTGATATATATTTGGTGTAACTGTTGACGACCACTTGTTACCATGGGACCGCTGGACAAGCAAGTTCAGGCCTTCTGCATATATTAGGGACATGCTATTAGGGCGTCGCCCACCCATCCTGTAGAGGGTGTCTGATTGGCTAGCTGTGTGAGTCCAGTCACCTGCTTTCCTTATACCTGACACACAGACCCCACATAAGGACTCTTGGAGAAGCACTCTTGGAGAGGGATCCACTTTCTACACTTGAACTAGCAACATCTATTCCAAAGACACTGAGCTGTGTGCAACAACCATTGGACTCAGGTTCAATGGGCTGTAGGCACTGATTCTGATACACACAAGCAAGAGTCATGAGGATCTGCATGGGCAGTTGGTAAGGAGTGAGGGTAATAGGTCGCCAGTAGGTGAACAGGAGTTGATGCCAATAAAGCACAACCTCTTCACTGTCAATCTTGCATGACCTGTCTTCCTTTCTTCCGTATGAGTTGTGGAGAGTAATTACAGGTGGGGACTGACAGACAGTTGTCAGAACACACCTGTGGAGCATAGTAATGCTTGGGGTTCAGGCGGCCGAGTCACGACATATTACACTGTGGTATTGTACTTGCTGGGTGTTTGACAGCGAGTAACGAGGCATTCGTTCAATTGGTGCATTAAGGTGTGTCTGTGGGCGCCTAATGGTGTTCTTGATTGCCGTGCCAACCAACACTTCACTCCAACTGCCAGGAGGACTGCTTGGCGGTGGGTGGGTCGATGGGGCGGTAGGGGGCGTCCGCTCAATATGGCGCCCATTGTGAGAGATCACCGGAGGGGGGGGGGGGGGGGGGGGGGGGAAGAGGGAGAGAGGAGGTAAGAAGGTGTGGCTGGGCTTACTCAACGATCGCCAAAGGTTGGTTGGTTGTTGGAGTTTTACGTCCTGGCAACATCTAAGGTCATATCAGGATGGGTACCTACTTGTGACAGTGCACACTCAATAGAACTGTATAGTGCTGTCATGTTGGGAAATCAGGCCACTGGCACCATGACCCGATATCCCACTCAGTCACATTATCCCCTGACACTGAACTAACCAGTCCTTGCCCTAGCTTGTTAAGTATGAATTTTTAAAGTTATTGGCTTGACTGAACTCGGAAGCGAACTCCCGACCTTCCGCATGCGAGGCCCGCGCTCTACCGATTAGGCCACCGCACCCCTTCGGTCGCCAAAGAGTTTGGGCACTGGGGGTTAGCGGGGGCTGTGTTAACGGGGAGTGGCTTAATGGGCCAGTCTATGCTCCCTGCTCCTGCAGATTGTTTGTTGGTGATTTGCGTCCTGGCAACATCTCAGGTCATCATCATTATCATCATCATCATCAACGTCATCATTAATCGAGGGCGCGGTGGCCTAATCGGTAGAACGCGGGCCTCGCGTGCGGAAGGACGGAAGTTCAATTCTCGGTCGAGTCAAACCCATAACTTCAAAATTGGTACTTGTCGCTTCCTCGCCAGGTGCTCGTCATTAATAGTAATAGTCACTGTCAGGATAATGTGCTTGAGTGGGATATTGGGTCATGGTGCTGGTGGCCTAATTTCCAAGTGGGGCAGCACTATAAAGTCGCCATGAGTGCACACTGTCATAATCGGTACCGTTCCTGATATGACCTTAGATGTTGTCAGGACATAAAACTCCAACAACCAACCAACAGAGTATTAATTTTGTAAGTGATTGAAACACACTAATTCCCTTACGCGAAGAGAGCCAGCGCTCTTACCAATTCGGACACTGTATATCGGGTGATTTTATATATATAGTTAATGTATCTGCATTATCTCATTTGTATATTATTAGTTAATATATTTGATGGCCGGAAGATCAATGCGATGGCGCCGACACTAGGCTCTATTTGCTGAATAAATCATTTTACACACACAAAAAAACCTCCCACCACAACAAAACCAAGTAAAGCTGACAGTGGTAACAGAGTTGCAAACTTTCCCCGGTGTGTGGCGGGGCAATGGTTACATTAGTGGCTGGCGCAGCTCTAACTAGTCTAAGTGCAGCGGAAGTGGTCAGATAATGAAGAAGGCGCGCAATGGTCAATGCGCCGTGGACGATGCGCAGTGGTCGATGCGCAGTGGGCAATTCGGAGTGGTCAATTCACAGTGAGCGATGTGATGTGCAGTGAGCGATGCGCAGTGGACGATGCGCAGTGGACGATGCGCAGTGGACGATGCGCAGTGGGCAATGCACAGTGAGCGATGTACATTGAGTGATGTAATGTGCAGTGGGCGATGCGCAGTGGGCAATGCACAGTTGGCAATGCGCAGTGAGCGATGCACATTGAGTGATGTGATGTGCAGTGGGCGATGCGCAGTGGGCAATGCGCAGTGAGTGATGCACATTGAGTGATGTGATGTGCAGTAGGCAATGCGCAGTGGGCAATGCGCAGTGAGCGATGCATATTGAGTGATGTGATGTGCAGTGGGTGATGCACAATGGCAAAGCACAATGAGTGATGTGCAGTGAGTGTTAGCCAGTGGACGATGCGCAGTGAGCGATGAGCAGTGAGTGCAACATGACCCGCAGTAGCGAATACACATTATGGATATTCTGAATTACTGCCTTCTGGTCCTTTCGGAAGGAATGAAGCTGCGACCCAACGTCAAAACACGCCGGGTCGCGCCTTCCACTTAAAAACCAAAACAGGCATGTGATTTGGGTGCAGGGAAAAAACCCTGAAATTTGTTTAAAGGTTATCATGGGGACACACAGCATCCCACTGAGTCGCTAGAGGGATGCAAATAGTGTATTTCAGAGGTGTTTTGGTGGCCAGAAAAACAGAATTGAACCACTAACAAAAACGGAATTCCGGTTTCGGCGGCCAGAAAAAAAACCCGGAATTCCGGTTAAAACGGGAGAAATCACATGCCTGCCAAAAGTTAGGGGTGGTTCACGTCCAAGCCCTATGCTTCGCTACAGGCCCTATACTTTAAACTCAGTTTGCACCTGTAAGCATATTATGGTCGAATCGGTTGAGTGCAGGCTTTCCGTGTGGAAGCTCGGTAGTTCGAATCCCAGCCGAGTTAAACCAATGACTTATCAAATTGATACGTGTCGCTTCCTAGCCTGGTGCTCGGCATTAATAGGGTAGTGCAAGGACTGGTTAGCACAGCATGAGGATAATGTGACTGTGTGGGATATTGGGTCATGGTACCGGTTGCCTGATTTACCAATGGGGCAGCACTATAAAGTCGCCATGAGTGCACACTGTCACAAGTCGATACCCGTCCTGATATGACCTTTAAAGACATTGGTTTGACTCGACCGGGAAGTGAACTCCCGACCTTCTGCATACGAGACCCGCGCTCTGCCGGCATGTACACGTACTGCATCAGTATTGATTTGGGAGCCTGATATGGGGCCCGCTGGGTGCCAGCGTCAGTATCTCGGAATATTCATATTGTGTGACATTACCACCTACACATATATACGTATTTAATGGTCCAATGTGCGTTAAATATTAAAGCTGGGGACAGCACAACAAAAGCACCGTCTCCCATCAGCCCCACCCTGTCTATTGTGTCGCCAACTTGGTGCTCACAGATATTGATGTTTGTTTGTTGTTGTTTTGTGTCCTAGCAACATCTAAAGTAATATCAGGATGGGTACCGACTTGTGACAGTGTGCATTCATGGCGACTTTATAGTGCAGCCCCACCACCATGGGGAGACCTGGCTGTCGGGAACATAACATAATATCCCCCAGTCACATTAACGCCATACCGCACTAACCAGTCCTTGCCCTATCCTATTAATGTCAAGCGCCAGGCTAGGTAGCGACAATATTCAATTCTATAAGTCATTGGTTTGACTCAGCAGGGATTCAAACTCCCGACCTTCTACACAAGAAGCCTGTGCTCTACTGATTCGGCCACCGCGTCCGGTCACACATAGGTTGATGTCATTGATTATAATCATCATCATCATCATCATCATCATCATCATGCTCCTGCTAACAACAATGATGTATTGCATTCGCTGATTAAGTCGAAAATATTGTTGGCGGCCTGGTCTCGCAGTGGGGCAGCACTATAAAGTTGCCATGAGTGCCCACTGTTACAAATCGGTGCGCGTCCTGAGATGCTGTCAGGATATAAAACTCAAACAAACAAATATTTGTGCACTCATTAAACAATTATTGTTCAAAAACAGGCAAGCAAAGCCCATGATGCTCATCATTTCGGTGTGCACGCCAAAATTAATGTCGCTTGTTTTCACTTTAAAGTATTTTCAAAGGCAACCAACCCTTTAAATTGCAAGTTACTTCAACCTAAGGTGAAGTAGATTAAGCATCTATCCAATATATTCCACTGTTGCCAACCTAGAGGTACTGAGAATCCTTGAGGTTTTGCATTGCGGGTGTGTAACCCGAGTGACAGCAGCCATGAGATCGCTGGGGTGAACCAGAAGATTTTGTTTTAAATGGCTTTAAAATGGGCTATTTGAGGGCATTTCCAATGAGTTATAGACTGATATTTTAGCATATATGCACAACATGATATTTCCTTGTATTTAATTAAAAGTACAGAAATTCCACATAAAAGCACAGAAATTCAAACAAAAGTACAGACGTTTTTGGGGCTTTTGGGGGTGATCCGTGACTCGTGAACTTTCAATGTCTGTGACCATAACAGGAATTTCGTGAGAGTTGGCAACATTGATATTCATATAAAAAGTATCGCAGAAACTAAAAATGGTCAGATTGTGCTACTTTAATGAGAGGCGACGGGGGGTGGGGGGAGGGGGATCACGACAGCGTGTTATTCTATACTCCCCTCGCGGCCACCAAGCCCCTTGGGCAATAATATACAAGACAGTGGTAGTGAACGGAGATCTGAAATTATACATGTTGGCCTTGCTAACATGGGTAATTTGCTTATGAGGCAACGGGTGCCTCGCGCTCCACTGCTGATCTGCATTAGAACCTACTGCTTTCCTGCTGAACTTATTAGCACATAATAATGCCGCACTTCTCGCCCGGAGCTCAAGCTAGCAACTTCACTCTCCCACCCATCCACCCTGGGGTTTGAACGCTGTCTTGTCTATTTTGTGTTATGTGTATCTATTTGAGTTTAGCTTTAAGTCATGAGAATTTCTACCTACTGTTTATGTCATTGTCTACTCTGACCATTATATTCAACTATGACTTATATATATATATGTATGTAATATTGTTATTGGACCTGTACCGGTCATTAGCCATTACAGATAAAGCTATTGTTACTAGCTTTAAGATTGAGGCCCTGTCGCCGACTTGCCAATTACTGCTCAACTTCCTTGAAGTTACGGACTTGTTTTTCAATTATTAAATAAAATTATTAATTAAACTTATATTACTGTGTCGACCTTGTTGCCTCGTTAAGTGAATTGCATATCCCTGGTGGAAATCATCTATCGTCGATAATATTAATAAACTTACCTACATCTTTATCTATCTATCTATCTATCTATCTATCTATCTATCTATATGTATATATAGATTAGTTAGACGAATCTTACCTGGGTATAGATGATGGATAACTGACCGGATGTGCTTACCTCTCCCTAGCCTGAGGCTAGCCTGAGGCTGTATACCGAGGTAAAATATATATATATTATATATATATATATATATATATATATACATATATATATATATCTTCCCCTCTCTATCGCTTGAGCAATAATATACAGCTTACAAGACAAAAGTAGTGATGGGCGATCTGAAATAGTAAATTTCTGGAAATCATCTATCATTTATATTATAATAAACTTACCTACATATCTATATATATATCTATCTCACCCCCCCCCCCCCTCTGTCCCTTTGGAAATATTATACAAGACAATGGTAGTGATGGGAGATCTGAAATTGTATATTTTCACTGGTGGAAATCATCTATCGTCTACAATAAAGCTACCTACATCTCCATCCATCCATCTATCTCATCTATCTATCTATTTGTCTATCTATCTATTTGTCTATCTATCTCGCCATATGATGTCAGTGGAATATTGTGGGTAGCACCTCACTGTGCAGCATGGTCTATGGAAAAAGGTCTTATAGAGAATTTCCACTACCAACACGCCGCGCCCTCTGATGTCAGTGGAATGTTGTGGGTAGCACCTCACTGTGCAGCATGGTCTATGGGAAAAGGTCTTGTAGAGAATTTCCACTACCAACGTGCCATACCCTCTGATTTCAGTGGAATGTGGTGGGTAGCACCTCACTGTGCAGCATGGTCTATAGAAAAAGGTCTTATAGAGAATTTCCACTACCAACGCACCGCGCCCTCTGACGTCAGTGGAAAGTTGTGGGTGCATGCTCCACGAACAGGTCTGTTGCCTGAGGCTAGGACTACTGGTGTGTGCAGAGTAGTTACTCAGCCACAATTACTTCGAATCCATATAGGGGTCATACTAATAATAACATTGTTGCACTAGTTATTATTCCCTGAATGAATTGCCCGCGGTGTGTATCAGTTGGCGATTATATTAAAGTTGCATAGTCCGATGGTTTTGAATTTCCGTATTTTTTCTGAGATAAATATATGAGATCGATCACTACTATCTACATTACATTAGTTCAAAGTTACTTTTATTTTAAATGGTAAGCTTTTGAGATATTTTGAGTGCAAACATGGAAAATTAGTTTTGGCAAGCTTACCAAAACTCTGACACCATAGACTTCTGCAGCAACAGGTGCTGTTAAATTGACTCAGTATTGCCTTCTACGCAGAAACAAATGCTTAATAAGTGCATCAGTATCTAAGTTAGATATGTAAAATCAAATCTAGATCATTGGTTTGGTTTTGAAAATTTGATATTTCATCGGACTATGCAACTTTAAACTAGCATTCATCTAGGTCATAACCGACTGAAAGTAGTCATATAAGTTTAAAGCTTGACTTTAAGTTAACACAAATATATGTGGGCATCTTGAAAGGGCACTATATTCTCTGTAAATATCGCAAATGCGTTATTCCTTCAAAAGTTGTATAATCCGATGAAAGCAGGGTTGTTGGGGTTTTCCCCCGGGGTTTGTGTGTGTGTGTGTGTGTGTGTGTGTGTGTGTTTGTTGTTGTTTTACGTCCTAGCAACATCTAAGGTCATATCAGGATGGGTACCGACTTGTGACAGTTCACACTCATGGTGACTTTATAGTGCTGCCCCACTGGGAAATCAGATTGCCTGCACCATGACCTGATGTCCCACTCAGTCACATTATCTTGACACTGAGCTAACCAGTCCTTGCCCTATCCTATTAATGCCGAGCACCAGGCTAGGAAACGACAAGTACCAATTTTAGTTGTTGTTTGTTGTTGTTTTATGTCCTAGCAACATCTAAGGTCATATCAGGATGGGTACCGACTTGTGACAGCGCGCATCCTGGCGACTTTATAGTGCTGTCTCACTGGGAAACCAGGCCGCCGGGACCATGACCTGGTATCCCACTCAGTCACATTATCCTGACACTGAGCACACCAGTCCTTGCCCTGTCCTAGTAATGCCAAGCGCCTGGCTAGGAAGTGACAAGCACCAATTTTCAAGTCATTGGTTTGACTCGACCATGGCCCGAACCCACGACCCCACGATCTACCAGCACGGGAAAGTCATTGGTTTGACTCGACCGGGAACCGAACTCCCGACCTTCCACATGCGAGGCCCACGCTCTAACGATTAGGCCACCGCGCCCAGTGTGTGTGTGTGTGTGTGTGTGTGTGTGTGTGTGTGTGTGTGTGTGTGTGTGTGTGTGTGTGTGTGTGTGTGAGAGAGAGAGAGTGTGTGTGTGTATGTATGTTGGGCCTTTGGGTAGGGTTCTAAGAAAACACCACAACACCTGTCTAAATTTGACCCTACAAATCCAATTTATATTCTATTTTGACTATACTTATATTTAGATACTAATGCACTTTGAAACATTTAAAACAACAACAGACAACAACAACCAATAACAAACATTTGTTAGGTTTCAAAATGAAGCAAAATCAACTTAATACTTAATGTATTTATTAGTTAAATCCCCGGATTATTCAACTTTAACACCGTGGTATTAACTTTCAGATATTTTAAGGTTTTCTTGTGAAATGCTTGTGACGATGTAGGAGTCGAACCTGTGTCCTCCCCATTGGTAGCCTGTGGCCACTGTGTTGAGCTAGACCTGTTTATCATAGACGCCATTCTGGCCATTCCGTGCGCAGCAAGCACTGCGCATTCCCGGGCCTGGCTTCCGTCTCAGTCTCAGTATGTCTTTACCTGAGTCATGGCTAAGTACCTCGCACTACTCGCTAACTATTTTTAATGTTTTTTTATTTTTTATTATTTTTTATTATTAATAAAAGGAAGTACCAGAAGTAAAACCCCTGATAACAGCCTGTATCTAGCACAGAAGATGAAGCACGAATGGAGTAGGCTCTTGCCGTAAAAACCTCAACTCGAAACCTCATGTCAACATCATCATCTCCACCATCATCATCATCATCATCATCATCATCATCATCACTCCCTTAACTGTGAGGGTCATAGGGGCACAACAGATGATTTTGCAACCAGTTCTCTCTACTTTTCCCTGTTCTCGACTGCACAATAGAACTTACCCAAACTCCAAGCATGTCCATTCCCTAACGTTGTCTTCCTACCTCTTACTTTGTCTGACATGTCTTCTTCCCTCTTTCACTGTGCCTTGCAAGATGAATTTGGCCAGACCCAATGAACGGGAAATATGGCCATACCACTGCAGTTTGCGTCTCTTCAAGATTCAGGAGATCTTTGTGCGGTCCAATTTACCTACCAGATCTCGGAATGGAGTCATTGGTAACATGGTCTTTGTTAGATACAAGATTCACCCCGTACTGCTGCAGTAGGGGTGCAAACCAACCCTATGTAAAAGCTGTCGAAAAAACGGGTCAATGAATTGAGAGCCTAATTTCACAATCTAAGAAGTAACATTTATTCTTTACATATGTCTTATTGATAGCCCACTACCTTTGAGTTGAAAAATATAATATAATATCTAGTTTAATGCAATTTAAAAGTGAAATCGACGGCGTGCTGCGGCCACCATCTTGTCTTTTTGTATTCTCTCCCATTTCACCAACTCTGTGCCTATATGGGTAGCCATTTGATACTGGAGCCACAGTTTCTAGGTCATGTTCCATACTAAAGCTATTTTCGCCCGTATTTAGACTACGTTGTCATTCACCTGTGTACTACAAGTACCGGGTGAATCTTTTATCTAGGTCTTTGTATGAGATGTGACATCTGATGTGTAGTATCTTGTGGTAGCGCCGCATTTCCATGGTTTGTATTCTCCTTTGGAACTCTGCTGTGAGGATCCATGACTCACAAACAAACATACATGAAGATTGATGTGATAAGGGAGCTCATGAGCCATATCTTATAGCTGAGAGAAATACTCTTGTCAAACCAAACTGGTTTCAGCCTTGTCAATGCTGCTGTTGTCTGTGTTATCCTAGCGAGTATATCAGGCTTGGTACTCTCATCGGCTATAACTGAGCCCAGGTATTTGGTTACGGTACGGATAAATACGTTATGGTATGTATGCCGGTATGTTCAACTACGTTAGCCTCCACTACGTTCACCTACATCCACTAACGGCTATGTAACCAGGGCTTCGTCCAAGTACGCTAGAGTAGGCTAGAGCATGCTAGAGTACACTAGAGTATGCTAGAGTACGTTAGCATCACGGATGCAAATTCAGCCTCTAACATACCTCTCATTTGAACATGTCCAAAAATTAAATCGGAGATCACGGCTCACTCACATTATTACCAAGTTAACAGCATGGACAAGTATGGATGCCGGTATGTTCAACTACGGTCAACTACTTTCAACTATGTTAGCCTCAACTACGTTCAACTACGTCTACTAACGGCTATGTGACCGGGGCTTAAGTCTTAGGTTGTAAATCGTGCATGTACGCTGGGGGGGGGGGGGTGGAGGTGCACCATGTGTGTTTTTGTTGACTTAAAAATAATATTTACAACTTGTGCCTTCTATTAGCAACTTTACGGTGGGGCTTGGTTGGTTGTTGGGAGTTTTACGTCCTGCCAACATCTAGTCACATGGTTTGTTTGCTTGTTGTTTTATGTCCTAACAACATCTATGGTCATATCAGGACGGGTACCGACTTGTGATAGTGTGCACTCAGTGCGAATTTATAGTGCTGCCCCACTGGGAGACCAGGCCTTTGGCATCATAACCCAATATCCCACTCAGTCACATAATCCTGACACTGAGCCAACCAGTCCTTCCCTATCCTATTAATGCCGAGCGCTAGACTAGATAGCGACAAGTATCAATTTTTAAGTTATTGGTTTGACTCAACTAGGGTTCGAACCTGTGGGTTTTAATCCCACGATCTACCAAAACGGGAGACGGACGCTCAACTCATTCGGCCATTCCGTCTGGTCAGTTGTGAATTGTGCATGTAAGCTGATGGGGGTCGGAGTGCACCATATGTGTTTCTGTTGGCTTTAACAAAAAAATATTTACAACATATGCCTTCTATTTGTGACGGGAGCGGGACGTATCGCTCAGGCGGTAACGTGTCCACCTGTGAAGGTGTAGGTCATCCTATCGATCCTGCTCAGTGGACCCATTTGAAGCTTGGGCTATTTTCCGTTCCAACCAGTGGTCCACAAACTGGTTCATCAAAAGTTGTGGTATATGCTGTCCTGTCTGTAACTTTTAAGAAAGTCCATATAAAAGACCCCTTGCTGCTTATCGGAAAGAGTACCCTAAATGGCGGCAGCAGGTTTCCTCCAAAGAAATGTCAGAATGGCGATATGTTTGATGTCCAGTAGCTGATGATAAAATTCAATGTGCTCTAGAGAGGTCGCTAAATAAAACAAGCTTTACATTTTTTTTTCTATTTATGGCTTTACGGTAAGGAACCATAACCTAATAACCACGTCTTCAATCACCACGACTGGCATGGCAAGACACCCTAATGTGTACTACACACGCGCTTAACAGAACAATAATAACCAAGGGAAGTGGACTGGGACTAATGCATTGCATCCATTGTGCCGTCTGTAATGGTGCTGTCACATTACGACGCTTCTCGCCAGTGCACCGCCAACGCGCAAAATCACTTTTAATATTCGAGAGACGTCAAACTTTTCGGCGTCAGTGCAACATAGTGGTAGTGTGTAGCCCACGTTGTGGTAAAAGTTTGGCGCGCCATCCTGATATGACCTTAGATGTTGGTAGGACATAAAACAACAAAAAGCAACCATTTGGCGCAACGTGTGGGAACGAGCCTCACACGCGCGCATCTTGTGCTTACCGTTCGCATAACGATCTTCCAGCGCGTTTAACGTATCTCGACGCGCCCCTAATGTCACCATAATGTTGGCACCCGCGCGTCGTCGCACGTCCAAAGTTTTGTGCAAGCACAAAACTTTCGACGTGTGATGATGCGCGACGCCGATCCTCGCCAACCATCAACAAATACCAACATGCGCGTAACGCTTCCTGACGTACCGCCAAAAAATCACATACGTCGACGCGCGTTGGCGAGAAGCGTCGTAATGTGACAGCACAATAACATTACCTATGGGTGCAATACAGTAGTAATAGTAGGTCTACCTGTTTCAAAGGACAACTCTGTCCTCTCATCGAATGGACAGTCAAATAAGACAAAAATCAATTCAGAGAGGGAAAGATTCTTCGTACGTGGCATGGTTTCACTGATCATTCATAGGGGTCGCCGGAGACAAGTGTAGTTACCTTTAATATTTAAAGCCATTAATGTGATTAAAGCTGTATAGTCCGATGAAAGCATCAAATCTTTTGCTTTTTTTTTATAAAAACCAGTCCTGATATTTTTTTTGGATACATTAGTTGTTTAAGCAGGGGAAATTTCAATCACAGACGATTGGTCTTCCTCATTCCACTGCTCCTTGCTCTATCCTAATAATGCCGAGTGCATGGCTAGGAAGCGACAAGTATCAATTTTTAAGTCATTGGTTTGACTCGACCAGGGTTTGAACTCACGATCTACCAACACGGGAGACGGACGCTCTAACTCATTCGGCCATCCCGTCTGGTTCCTTAGGTGTTGCCAGGATGTAATACTCCAACAACCAACCATCTAAGACCAAAACACTGACGTAGATTTGATTCTACATATCTAACTTAGATATTGGTACACATATTAAGCATTTGATGCTATATAGAAGGGCATCCATACTAAGCCAATTTAATAACCTGCTACCACTGCTAAAGCCTATGGACGTCAGTTTTGATTTGCTTGCCAAAATAAATTTGGCATGTTTTTACTTCAAATATCTCCAAAGTTAGCCATTTGTAATAAAAGTTACTTCAAACTACATTAAAGTAGATTAATGTATTTATCTCAGAAAATGGCAGAAACTCAAAACCATGGGAGTATATAAATTAAAATAAAACCGACACAATAAGTACGCCATCTTTTCGCAGTGAATAAGGCCCTTCCTACAGAAACGGTGTTAAACCATCAGCAGTTAATCAATTATTAAAAGCATTCACTATCTGCCCTACTTGGATGGACTTGCGCGTGCTTTCTCCTTAATTTCACTATATATACAGTGAGACTGTCTCAAAAGGTGGTAAGTAAAATGGGACAAAACTGTGTCCATTGTAACGATCAACATATGCATTTACTCAGGATAAACTGATTTGTTTTTTACATGGTGTTTCATAATCCCAATCGAATACATATATCATTTGAAGCAAATGTCCTTGTGTTTTCAGTGTAGCCGTTTCTGGGATGTTTTGTATCAATCGGTACACGGACACACAAAAATTAGTCATCACCTTTTGAGACAGGCTCATGTGTCTGTCTACTGTCTTCTGCTGACAACTTTTAACTGCACTGACATCACCTAGTACCGGGCGCGGTGGCCTAATCGGTAGAGCACAGGCCTCGCGTGCGGAAGGTCGGGAGTTCGGTTCTAGGTAGTTAAATATAAACTATTTTACTTACTGCAGTGGTAATTTTAAAGGGCGTTTCCAGGTCGAGTCACACCAATGACTTTAAAATTGCTACTTGTCGCTTCCTAGCCTGGCACTCGGCATTATTATAGCATAGGGCAAGGACTGGTTAGTTTAGTGTCAGGATAATGTGACTGAGTAGGATATCGGGTCATGGTGCTGGTGGCCTGATTTCCCAGTGGGGTAGCACTATAAAGTTGCCATGAGTGCGCACTGTCACAAGTCAGTACCCGTCCTGATATGACCTTAGATGTTGACAGGATGTAAACTCCAACAACCAACCAACCGACACCACCTAATAGTAATACATTAAAAACAAATACTTTGTTTGTTGTCTTTCACGTTATAACAATACCCCTCAGAATGGATAGACTTGCAACAGTGCGCACTCCTGGCAACCTTTATAGTGCTGCCCAACTGGAAGACTGAGCCACTGGCACCATGACCCGAGATCCTGCTCAGTCATATTATCCCAATACTGAGCAACCCGGTCCTTACCCTATCCTATTAAATGCAGGGTGCCAGGTGAGCTAGCGACGTGTATAAATTTTGTAAGTCGACCCAGGGAGTGGGGGCTGTAACACCACAACTTCCCACATGGGAGGCTCGTCAGCGCTCTTATTGGTCTTAACAATTTAGCTGCCCTGTCCAGTCAAAGTAAATTTTTAAAAAAATGTAATGATGCCTCTAGAGCATATTGGTTTTCATATCATCGGTTATTGGACATCAAACATATGGTCATTCTAACATATTTCTTTGATGGAAACCCGCTGCTGTCACATAGCCTACTCTTTCCGATAAGCAGCAAGGGCTCTTTTATATGCACTTTACCACAGACAGGACAGCACATACCACATCCTTTGATAACCCAGCTGTGGACCACTGGTTGGAACGGAAAATAGCTCAAACTGTGGTCCAAATGGGTCCACTGAGAAGGATGACACACACCTTCAAAGGTGGACCCTGTACTGCCTGAGCAACGTCCTGATCCACCCTGCCCAGTCAGCACAACCAATATAATCAGATGTTCTGCCAGACAGACACAGTGAGCCAGCCGATACAACAGAGCCTGTGGGTTTGGCCGATATCACCTTGTGCCATATATTCATTGGAATGCACGCACAAGTCACACCAAACAGCTAGGCCACCGCAGGCACCTCACACTAATGTTTTGTTTGTTTGTTGTTGTTTTACGTCCTAGCAACATCTAAGGTCATATCAGGACGGGTCCCGACTTGTGACAGTGCGCACTCATGGCGACTTTATAGTGCTGTCCCACTGGGAAACCAGGCCGCCGGCACCATGACCTGGTATCCCACTCAGTCACATTATCCTGACACTGAGCACACCAGTCCTTGCCCTATCCTAATAATGCCGAGCGCCTGGCTAGGAAGCGACAAGTATCAATTTTAAAGTCATTGGTTTGACTCGACCGGGACTCGAACCCACGACCCCACGATCTACCAGCACGGGAGACGGACACTCCAACCCACTCGGCCACCCCGTCTGGTCCTCACACTAATGTCAGTGGCATTGTGTTGCGTGTTCTTTCTTGACTACTCGTACTACTAACTGATAATGACAATTCCGGATTTCCTTCAACAGTGTGCTTTGAAAACAAGACTAAAATACTAGAATGAAAACTATATATATATATATACACACATATATATATAGTGCAGATAGCAAGCAGTGGGAGGTGGCGCCACCGTCGGAGCTGAGGTTGAGTAGGTTGGAGCAGTAGATGATTAGCCCCAGGCTCCATCACCTGATCACTGGCGGGTGGAGTTGATGAGCGAGTACGAAATTCCGGGTTATTATACTCGCATAATTCTAATACAGCATATATATGATAGAATGCCTCAATTGTGACCTTCTTTCCTTCTCTCTCGCTCTCTCTTTCTATATATATATATATATATATATATAGATTAGTTCCGTCAGACGCGAAGCATTCTCTCCTATTTGAAAACACTATTTCAAGTCGCTATTGAATCGGGACTGTTACTAGTGTTAGTGTTAGACAAGACAGGGTCTGGTTCTCGTCGTGGCCTACTACTCGGGCCACACTTAGTGAGTAAGGGGGTCAGCCATTACACATGGCCTCTTAATAATAATACCTGTCCATCCGGCCATGTGGTAGTTGGTGGTGGTGTGTGGTGGAGGTGGTGTGTGGTGGAGGTGATGTGTGGTGGTGGTGGTGTGCCTAATGTGCCGATTCATCCGTTCTCTCCATGAGGGAGACTTCCTGCTGTATGTGCAGGTCTGTGATGAGCTGTGCTCCTGGTTCCATGTGATGGGCCACACAAACTATGCTCGTTGGCTCCCAGTGCATGTGCGGGATATGGTCCAGTTGCCTGAGAAGCACCCACAGTTGTATGCTGAGTTTCTCAAGGGGAACTTTGTTGTCCAGAGGTCACCTCAAAAGTTCAGCCTCATTGGCAAGGACCAATCGCATGAGCAGTCAAACAAGAACTTTCAGGCCCATGGTGGTGCAGTTGGTCTTATGAAAACCCTGAGGCACTCACTCTTTTCATGCTAGCAGGTCCCGACTGTTCTCGATGTATCGAGGAGTTTGAGGAGGTGTTTGAAACTGCAAGCTCACGCACTGCCCATCACGAAGAAGCAAGTGCTTTGCAGACTAAGTACAAGGAAGATGTTCTCCCCCCTCCGCCGGTACACATTTATGTGTAAATTGCAACAGTCAATGAGGCTAGGCTTCGACTCTTCACAAGTGGGAAGAAGACACTGGAGGCCTTACCACCAATACAAGCTGCTCTGTATCAACACATCTGCAGAGCACGAGTCTGCATTATCTTGTGTGGAGATAGTTGAACAGCTAGGTAATCCCTTTGACAATGGCCATGAGCTTTTGGCTCTACACACACAGGAGGTCATGAAAGATGAAGTTGTTGCATCGCTTGCCCACCTTCATAACCTTGGAAAAGATCTGCATGCCAAGTTTTAACACAGACTCTAGAGCAGGACACTTTGCCAATAACAATCACTATCAAACGACAAAATGTCCTTACATTTGCCAATCGCCCTTGTAAACGTGCCGGCTGGTGGTGTGGGTGGTGTGGACAAGTCAAATGAAAGCTCTACAGGTAATGAAGAAAACAGGTTAAGAGTGAAAAGTAAGAGAATGAGACTCTTCAATTTATTGACTTATATAGGCTTTTCAGAATTCAAGATGGCCGTGGTCACATGATTCCATTCATCAATCACAGTACAATGCAGTGGTCACATGACTTAATCCTCCAATTAGAATACAATGCAGTGGTCAATGATCATAACAATACCATGTGGGGGGAGGGGGCATGTGAGGTGACTCTTCCAAAGACTGTTCTTAGCCAAGCTCGGAAGTGACACTCCCTCCAAAGACTATTCAATTATACAAATTCTACACTCAATGAATAATAGTTTACCAATTTCACACCTCCTCCATATGCCTTTGGGTTTTTATATTTTAACATTCATCATTATATAGACAGTTTGTAATTTATTATAGTACTTCACCTCGGTTCACATGTAATAAATCGGACAATTTTACAACGTACTCCGCCCCTCCACTTCTGACCACCTGCCCAGCAGCGTAGAAAGAAGTGCACAGTACTACGTTGTAGTTATATCACTTTTATCTTTTTATATCTTCTATCAACCTAAATAATAAATTGAGTCTGAAATAGTCGCGCTAATAGATAAGGTATATCTGACTTCGAGAGCAAAAAAAAATTTATTTTATTTTTATAATTTAAATTTTAACTATGTTTTAAGTCTTATATTACCCCTCTGATAACTTATATGATGTCTTAAGAAGCATCCGATTCATTTGCCATCATTTTTAGCTTATTCCGAGCATTTCTTAGTTTTGTGACGGTTTAGAGGTCGTTCCGCAACGATTCTAAGGCACACTCCAGTCACTTAGCATCGATCTTACATTAGTGCTTAATCGGATTTGGGTATTTGCTGTCAACCATTCACATCGATACGCTTGTACAAGGCATTTTGTTTTACCGAATGCTAAACTCGTAGAAGACCTGGGACGTCGATGGTAGACGCGTGGTTGCTCGACAGGTCTCCATAGGAATAACATTACGGAACTCAAGTCAATGAGAAAACAAGGCCTAAGCGGTTTGAATCGATGACCTAGTTTCAGGGACTATTTTCTTGCAAATCTAGACAAAAATCTTTGATTTCACCAATTTTAAGTCGTTTTATGTCGAAATAATGGCAAAAGATGAATCATTATGTGTTTTTGTAGCTCCTGTACAAAAATAAAGCATCAATTATCAGTATTAACAAATATAATCGTGTCAATAGAAATTCACATATACGATAGCGTAACTTGGCGGCATAATGTAAACAAAGCAATGACAGTGGTTCTTTTTGAACTTCAAAACCATAATACTTATCTATATCATTAAATAATGATAGATTTACATGCTTTTGCTCAAGTTTAACGTATTAAATAGTAGTATTAGAATGTTCTGTATTTGTTGACGTCGATCATCGATGTTAAGGCGTTTCTACCACGAAACGGCGAATTTATATTGAATATAACTGTCTCTGCGTTAGTTCTATGTGAACCCGTCCGTCTGCGTTGCTCCATATCACCAACACGATCCAGTCACTAGCAGCCTATGCGTTAGTTCTACCTGAACTTAGCATTGTCCATCGCATTGCTGTAGCGAAATCCTCGACTCAGTCACATATGCCAAAGTTCCTGCCGAACTCTGTTGCGAACATATTGACGATCAGCATAATGTACACTACAGTTCTCCACAACTGCTACGCGTTGATAGTGCTACGTACGAAGTCAATCGAATGTCAATATTATTGTTGCAATCTTCTCGAAGACTAATGGAAGCACGTATCAGCATATGCTTTAGTTCTCCTCGTGAACCTAGCATTGTTCCTCATACTGTGGACGCGAAATCATTGACTCAGTCACATATGCAAAGTTCCTGCCGAACTCTGTTGCGAACATAGTGACCATCAGTATATGCTGCAGTTCCTCGCACAATGAGCATAGTTGACTGTTCGTACTGATGTCAATGTTTCAGCTGTGGTGATCCTATAGTTTGTAGAAAGCAACCGATGACTTCTTCCTTTACATAGAAATCACTGATACAATATATCAATTTTATGTTTATATTCAATAATATTATTTTGAGTATTTCTAAATTTCAAATTTAAATTTAAATCTCATAGATACACATCATTTTGCAAATGAATTTGTAAAGTTACCACTTTGTAACATGATGATCATTAATATGTTCCTATAACATGAATAATGTCAATAATATACATCTCCAGTACAAAGATCATTATTATGTCTCCTCAACATGAATAATGTCAATGAAATAACTCTTCAGTACAAAAGATCATTAATATGCCTCCTCAACATAAATAATGTTAATTATATATATCTAGTATCAAAAGATCATCAATAGGTCCCTACAAGTACAACATAATTAATGTCAATGATAGTTTTAGCTAGTTAATATTTGATAATATATGTAATGTTCAATCATATGTCAATGTCAATGGAACAAATTAATAGTGTAATACATGATAATGTTAATCAAGTATGCTATGAATTTTCAATGAATCTTTCATGCAACATTCAACATATCATATGTACATGATTTTTCTCAAAAGAACCTTTTGTATAGACAACCTCTGCCTAGGCAACTTTTAATCTGAAATACATCTCATGACAATTAATGTTAATGCAACTCATGAATTTCAATGAATACATCTCCATGCACTATATGATAACATTCATAAACTCATTCACAAATAAAGGAAGCACATCAGGCAGTGCTCAGAGAAACTCTACCCTCATAACCAAGCTTTTCCTGTCCTTGCAGTCTCGACCTGATGCAGACATGGAAGAGTTCTTTCGGTATGAGAATCAGATAGAACCACCTAGTCTCTCCAACCAAGGATCACTCAGGTCTGGCAAAAAGTCGGACATTCTAGAGCACATAAAAGCACCCACTGGTCACTCAGCTGCAGCCAAAGCAGCCACAGTTGTGGTACTTGACATGGCAGCTGTTGTCCACATGGTGCGGCCGACCTCAGCACACACATTCACTGATTATGTGTCACAGCATTTGGTGCCATTTCTGGAGTCACAGGTAACTCCAACTGTCACACGGGTAGACGTTGTCTGGGACACCTACCCAGAGGACAACCTCAAAACCATGACACAACATCATCATCGCTTAGGCCCACGTACCAGGATTGGGGATGGCCAGACCCGTATTCCAAAGCAGGACTGGAATACTGGGTTCCTCAAGAATACTGATAACAAGAGGGAACTGTTCCCCTTCCTGAGTGCACAGCTTGTGAAGCAGGATGTGGATGGGAGGCTTCTCCTCAGCACCAACAATGAGAGTCTTCTCTCCAACAAACAACATGACGTGTATGGTGTTCAGCCATGTAACCACATTGAGGCTGATACCAGGATACTGCTCCATCTTGCCCATGCAGCACAGCAGCGCCACCAGGTTGCATTGGTCCGCACAGTCGACAGTGATGTGGTCATCCTGGCCATTCACTTCTTTTCATCACTGGGGCTGTCCGAGTTGTGGGTCTGTCTCGGCAGTGGGAAGAAGATGCGTGACATTCCTATCCACACTCTCTCTTCCCAGGTTGGACCATCAATGCGCCTGGCACTGCCACTATTCCACATGGTCACAGGCTGTGACACTGTGTCACACTTCCTGGGATGTGGCAAGAAGTCAGCCTGGTCAGCCTGGCAGAGCACACCAGGACTGACGGACACCCTTGTTGCCCTCACCAGTGAACCCCAAGAGCTCAACCCACAGTCCCAGCACATGCACACTCTAGAACGCTTTGTTGTAGTCCTGTACAGCAAGGGCTGTGGTCTGGAAAGAGTCAATGAGGCTAGGCTTCGACTCTTCACAAGTGGGAAGAAGACACTGGAGGCCTTTCCACCAATACAAGCTGCTCTGCATCAACATAGCCGCAGAGCAATGCTGCAGGCCAGCTTCTTCTAGAGTCAGGCAACATCTGTCCACCAGGACATCCCTAACTTCCATGACTGGGGGTGGTACCAGGACAGCACTGGTGGGTGGTTGCCCTTCTGGACAACCTTTGAGGACAGCAGCAAGGCCTGTTCCATCCTTTTGCAGTGTGACTGTGCAAAGTCATGCACAGGGAACTGCAAGTGCTGCAGAGCTGGCATTCGTTGCACAGGTTTGTGCAAATACGAAGGCGGATGTGTGAACAATGAGGATTGATGAATCAGTGTCACACCAGTCACAGCACGTGATATGATTGATACATTTATTGATTGATTGATTTACTGCCTTTTTCATTGGATAGTTTTTGTCTTGATAGTTATTAGCCTGATTTTGTTGATCAATAAAGGATACCTATGAAAAGACGTTTTACTTATGATTCCATTACTTTAAGTGTGAAAGTTATGCAAAATTCATTATAATATAACAATTTATTTTGGCGAGTGTTAAGGTTACTGTCAAACAGATATCAGATTTAGAATCCCTGAGGTTCCAAAACCCTAGCAAAGTGTTTTGATTTGTAACTGTATGACTTCTTCTTGGCAAGTAATGTAAAAATATTGTTTTGGTGTTGGCCATTTTGAATTGTCCAATATTGTGACACCATTGAGAATTGGCTTTGGCTCCCGGCAGATTTGAATTCAGCAGGTCACAAACTACAAGTGTGCCAAATTTCATGCCTGTAGACAAATTTGCATAATCCCTCCTTAAAATCCCCCTGACAGACCAGACTAAGAACACATGGATTTTTATCATTGGCTATTGGACGTCAAATATATGGTCATTCTGACATATTTCATTGGAGGAAATCCGATGCTGCCACATAGGCTACTCTTTCCGATTTATAAGCACATGACATCACATACCACAGGCTTTGATGAACCAGTTGTGGACCACTGGTTGGAACAGAAAATATCCCAAACTGCAAATGTCTTCACTGAGCAGGGTCGATAGGATGACCGACACCTTCACAGGTGTACACGCTACCACCTGAGCTATGTCCCACTTTTTAAGTTGCATAGTCCAATGGTTTTTAATTTCTATAATTTCTGAGATGAATACAATAGATTGATCGATATAACCTACCTCACTTTAGTTTGAAGCAACTTATTTTAAATAGCCAACTTTGGAGATATACCTTAGTACAACCATGCAAAATTAATTTTTGAAAGCACGCCAAAACTCTGTCACCATACACTTCTGCAGTAACAGGTTCTCTTAAATTTCATCAGTATTTCCTTCAGTGTGGTGAGAAATGTTTAATAAGTGCTCCAGTATTTAAGTCAGATATGTCGAATTAAATGTAGATAATCTTTTTGGTGTTGAAAATTTGATATTGTCAAAAAAAAGGGGGAAATGGGAACTGGGTGGGGTGGGGCGTGCCAAAATGAGAATCCACCAATTTGTCAAGGAGTGTCCTCCACTACAAAAGAAGTTGCGACTATTGCGAGCCACAGTATGGGAACGCCTGGCAGACACTCGGCTGGGACCAGTTGAGTGCTCACCGCCTCCAGAGTTGGATATGCCAGCTTAGTCTAGTGCTGTTTTTACACAAGCCCTCCGCAGTAGGGGTCAAAACACACCCCAGGTTCACACCACTCCCACGGGAATAACCCCGTCAGGTGTCTTGGTGTGAAACAGGTACCCCACCTCCCACCCACCGAGAGAAGAAATGTGGGATAACAACTTACATAGATGAGAATTCCTTCTGGTAAATAAAATATAAAATAAATATAATAAAATAGAGAAGTTATGCAACATCATATTGTTATTATTATTAGTTTTGTTATCATTATTGTTATTATTATTATTGTTGTTATTAGTGTTGTTATTGTTATTATTATTATCATTATTGTTGGTTTTATTGTTAGTATTGTTATTATTATTGTTGTTATTATTATTGTTGTTACTGTTATTATCTCACTCGTGACACCTTTATTTATATCAGACCATTCTCTTGAATTGCAAAATCTGAATATGACTGGTAAAAACAGTGCTTAATTGATTTTATTTGTGACTATGTCTCATTAATTTCGATATTTAAAACAAGGAACTAATAGAATATGAATAGTCCATGGTCTTGTAGGACATATTTATAATAATACACCATCTAATTATATCATAAATAATATGTATAATAAAACATCATTAAATTTGCAATGATATTTCACTTAAGAAGAAGTAGTAGAAGAAGAAGTAGAAGGAGTAGAAGAAAGATTAAGTTGACATGTTCTCCATTCAAATATCCCCCAAAGTTAACCGTTTCAAATAATAGTTAGTTTTTTGTGTGATAAATATATTTACCCTGCTCATAACGGATAAGTGTGTTAGTTAAAGCTGCATAGTCCGATGAAAACAACAAATTTTCAAAACCAAAACAATTATCTAGATTTGATTGTACATATCTAACTTAGATACGGGTGCACTTATAAACATTTGTCACCACATAGAAGGGATTACTGAGACAATTTACTAGAACCTGTTACTATAGAACAGTATGGTGTCCGAGCTTGTGTAAAAACAGCACTAGACTAAGCGTGCTTGCCAAAATTAATTTGGCATGTTTGCACCTCAAATATCTAAAAAATTAGCCACTTAAAATAAAAGTTACTTCAAACTAGGTTAAGGTAAATTATAACGATCAAGCTAATAGATTTATCTCAGAAACTCAAAACCATCGGACTATTCAACGTCAACACTTGTTTTCACCGCTGGGCAGTATTAATCCAATTTTCCTTTAAGGTAAATTAAAGTAGATTATAATGATCAGCCTATGGTATTTATTTCTATACAGCTCAAAACGGTTGGATTGTGCACTTTTAATGTTTTGTTTGTTTGTTGTTTTACATCCTAGAAACATCTAAGGTCATATCAGGACAGGTTCCCGACTTGTGAGTTTGCACTCATGGCGACTTTATAATTATAGTACTGCCCCACTGGGAAACCAGGCCACCAGCACCATGACCTGATATCCCACTCAGTCACATTATCCTGACACTGCGCCAACCAGTCCTTGCACTATCCTAATAATGCTGAGCACCTGGCTAGGAAGCGACAAGTATCAATCTTTAAGTCATTGGTTTGATTCGCCCAGGGTTCGAACCCCCAAACCCATGGGTTCGGATCACCAGATCTCCCAAAACAGGAGCCGGATGCTCAGCTCATTCGGCCAACCCTCTGGTCGCACCTTTAACGCAGTGCACTCTGGAGGTGGGGGACCCGGATGTGGGCGCGCTGTGTTGACATGCGCAGTGCGAGTGTCGGGGCGCATGAGGGCCACAATAACAACGGTGGCTGGCCACAGCTGCCCAATGCGTTATCGTGGGAACCAGCTTGTTATCTCAATCCAATGTCGCGACAGGCAGGTGATGGGAGGGGGAGGATGGAGGGGGGGAGGAGGATATATTGGGTATGCGAGCGGAGGCGGAGGCGGAGGAAGGGGGAGGAGAGGAGGAGGGGGACGGGGAAGGGGAGGGAGGAGGGGAGGGGAGGAGCAAGAGGAGGAGAGGAGGGGGAGGAGGGGAGAGGGGAGGAGGAAAAGGAGGCAAGAAAAGGAGGAGGAGAGAGAGGAGGAGGAGGAGAGAGGAGGAGGAGAGGAGGAAGGAGGAGTAGGAGGAGGAGGAGGAGATGAAGAGATTGGTTGGTTTGTTGGGTTGTCGTGAGTTTAACGTCCTGAGCAACCCTAAGGTCATATCAGACCGGGAAGAAGCAGAAGAGGGAGACAGAATTGAGGAAAGCAGAAAAAGAAGGTGAGGCGGAGGGAGAGGAGGAGAGAGGAGCAGGCAAGGAGAAAGGAAAGGAGGAGAAATAGAGAAATAGAAGGAAGAGAAGAAGAGAAGAAAAGAAGAAGAAAATAAAAAAAAACAACAAAAAGAAGAAGAAGAAACGATGGTGGTGACGGGGGGACGTCGGGAATATAAGCTTACATTTGTATTTTCCACGATTGCCTGACTGTTCCAAGCCAATAACTGGGAGAGTGAGAGGGATGGGGAGAGGGAGAGGGAGAGGGAGAGGGAGAGGGAGAGGGAGAGAACTTAATACAAATCCCCACTCTGCCGTTGAGATTGTGTAATATTTTCCCCTTTGTTATCAAAGCCTCTTCATCTCCTCCCCCCCACCCCAACGCAATCACTGTACTCCCCGAGTGAACACAAAGTATCAGCAGTAAGAAATATTATGCAAAATAAATTTTGGCGTGCACACCGAAAGGCTGGACGCGGCCAGTAGTACCCGTATTCAGCGACCCTTGTGCCCAGCCCAGCCCAACCCCTGCCATCTAGAAACACATTTTGCCCCTAGCTACGAATTCTGTTTTGTTCAATTTCATTTCACCATCAGCG
Organism: Branchipolynoe longqiensis; assembly: GCA_030323885.1. NCBI lineage: Eukaryota > Metazoa > Annelida > Polychaeta > Phyllodocida > Polynoidae > Branchipolynoe > Branchipolynoe longqiensis. The sequence goes on from CM059188.1 coordinate 28,188,136, forward strand.
TTCCACAACCGGTTTATCAAAGGCTGTGGTATGTGCTGTCATGCCTGTGGGAAAGTGCACATAAAACACCCCTGGCTGCTTATCGGAAAGAGTAGCCTATGTGGTGGCAGCAGGTTTCTTTGAAAGAAATATGTCAGAATGACCACATGCTTAACGTCGAATAGCCGATCTTAAAAATCAATGTGCTCTCGAGGCGTCGTTAAATAAAAACTAGCTTTACTTTTACATTGCATTGTCCCTCCGATGACATGACACAACATTGTTCTGGATGCACAGATGTCCCACTTGTACTCATTTATCCACTGGTTCCCGTATTAGGAGATAAAATGACTGGGTCCGCACTGATATGGTGATAAGAGATACGGCAAGATATAGGCAACACTACGCCGGTATACTCACAACGACAGAACAGTGCTACCCAGTGATATTGTAATTTACCGGGAGAATCCCAACGGATGCTGCCATTTTATATACAGGTCCTCCTCCCCCCAGGAGAAAATTGTTTTCAGATTGGTTATTTCAACGCATAGTTGTGTAGTAAGTACTTAAAGTAGTCTGTACTGACCTCTCAGGCTTGGAGCCATATAGACAGGTCATCGTAGATAGGGTGATGACATCAGGGAGCCCAGGTGGTGTAATTGTTAGCACGCTAGCCCGGAATGCAAAGTGTGGGTTCGAACATGTCTCTAGGCACACTATTTCAAATTTGTATCACCCCCCATGACACTGGTTGCCATGACCTGGATCATTTTACAAGCTACACACTTTATGATTCTTGAACCTACCATGTGTATATAAGTGTATTGTCTCTCTCTCTCTCTCTCCTCTCTCCACTCTCCCTCCTCCTCTCCATCCCTCCCTCCCTCCCTCCCTCTCTCTCTCTCTCTCTCTCTCTCTCTGTCTCTCTCTCTGGTGAGACAATGCAAGGTTTATATATGTAATTGAAAGCATTTTGGTAGATCGTGGGTTCGAATCCAGGTCGAGACAAACCAATGACTTAAAGATTTAATCTTGTCGCTTCCTAGCCAGGCGCTCGGCATTATTAGGATAGGGCAAGGAGCAGTGGAATGAGGAAGACCAATCGCCTGCGACTGAAATTTCCCCTGCTTAAACAGCTAATGTACCAACAACAACAACAAAAAAAAACTTATGGACATAATTCAAGGGGGACGAGTGTAGTCTGCACTGACCTCTTAAGCAAGGAGCCACATATACACGTGGACGTGGATAGGGTGATGACATTAGGGAACATAGGTGGCGTGATGGTTAGCACACTAGCCCGAAATGCAAGGCATGGGCTCGAATCTTTCTCTAGGCACAATATTTCCAATTTCATCACCTCTACGACAGTTGTCATCGTTATTACGTTTGTGATTATTATTGTTGTTATTAAATCTAATACAATCAACATCTAGAGTACACAACTCCCAACTCCATATTCTAACTTATCTTCCGGTTCTTTCCTTGTTCATCCACCCAACTATTAATTTGTTTAATTGTTTTTGACTTAACTGTGGTATTTAATTTAATAATTGCACTTTGCGTGTTAATAATAATACTGAATGTGTCATTAAATTTGCATAGTCCGATGGTTTTGAGTTTCTGTCACTTTTATGAGATAAATATAATAAACTGATTGTCATAATCTACCTTACTTATGTTTGAAGTAATTTTTATTTTAAATGGCTAAGTTTTGAGATATTTGAAGAATAAACATGTAAAATTAGTTTTGGCAAGCATGCCAAAACTCTGACACCATATATACTTCAGCAGTAACAGGTTCTCTTAAATTGCCTCGGTATTCCCTTCTATTGGGCAACAAATGCCTAATAAGTGCACCAGTATCTAAGCTAGATATGTCAAATCAATTCTAGATAATTATTTTTTTTTGTTGAAAATTTGATGCTTCATCGGACCATGCAACTTTAATGACGGTGCATAGGTACATGTAGGTATGTTAAAGTTTCACAGTGCGATAGTTTTGAGATCCTGTCATATTTTGAGATAAATATATATCAGGTTGATGGAATGAATTGAGAATCCGCCTCCTGTTTTGATAGGTCATGGGATTCGAACCCTGGTCGAGTCAAACCAATACCTTATAAATGTATACATGTTGCTACCTAGCCTGGTTTTCAGCATTACTAGAATAGGGCAAAGAGCAGTGGAATGAGGAAGATCAATTGTCCATGATTTAAATCCCCCCCGCCCCCTGCTTAATCAACTAATGTACAAAAGAAAAGTATCTTAGTTTTGATAAGTTGATACATTCATCGGATTAGATAGCTGTGTGTATATAAGTGTCCTATATATATGGGTGACTCTCCTGAAAACTGGCCAGAATTGTCACATGGAGAGTTAAAATCTAATATTTTAATTTTTTACATTTGTTGGTTGCAAATGAAACCTGGAAATCTCCCCTTTACATCTATGTAAAATATAAATTGATGAGATAAAAAATAAAGGTATAGTCCATGATTAAGCTATGTCTTATGGCAGTATAACATGTGTGTCACACGTGTAACACATGTTTAGGACACCACACAGTCTGCTTAATAAAAATCTAATCAGAATTAAATAATATCATACTTAGAAGCATATTAATCCTGGCATAATATACAGAAATATGTAGTGCTTATATTGATAAACAAAAGTAATTCCCAGCCATGCTTTATTCACTGAATAATTAGTGTACAATATTTGTGTGGCATCGAGACACCACTGGTTACATGTGTGACGGAAATCTTCAATGTTATTTCTGAAGACATCAAAAAAAATATGTAAATTTAAGCATACATACATGTTAATAAATACTTCCTTTTTGATTTGGGAACTGTTTAGTTTAATATATCAATGCAATACATGATGTTAATAAGGATACAACCATGTCCCATGTCATGTTACAAATGGTCCACTGTAAAATGTTTTTTTTTGGTACAAATACACGTCATAACTAAAAGGACCAAAGTTGCACACAGTTTATTTTGTTTCCCTTATTTCTTTAATCAAATCTGAAAATGAATATGAAAAGTATAAGGAAAAAGATAAGTAGGAAGGTTTTTATTAATGTTTTAAAATCCCATCCTATGCTGACCAGTTTTCAGGAGAGTGACCCATATAAGTGATGTATAACGCATTATACGATAATAAATGCCAGGGGAACATATACTTAAAGTTGCATAGTGTGATGAAATATCAAATTTTCAAAACCAAACCAATTATCTAGATTTGATTTGACATATCTAACTTAGACACTGATGCACTTATTAAGCATTTGTTTCTGCGTAGAAGGCAATGCTGAGTCAATTTAACAGAACCTGTTACTGCAGAAGTCTATGGTGTCAGAGTTTTGGCAAGCTTGCCAAAACTAATTTTTCATGTTTGCACTTCAAATATCTCAAAAGTTTACCATTTAAAATAAAAGTAACTTTGAACTAATGTAAAGTAGATACTATTGATCGATCTAATATATCTGATCTCAGAAAAAATACGGAAATTCAATACCATCGGACTATGCAACTTTAAATAACTATTCCTCCATGGCCCATTGGCGGTCCCTGTCAGGGTAATTGGTGGGTGGGTGTGGGGTGGGGGGGCCCTCAAGCTACACACACTGGAGGAAGGACAATGCCAGTGATTAAATTACACAGCCAACTCATTCTCTCCCCTTTATGTTATTTGAACCGTAAATTTATAAATAAAGAATTTATATATAAAATCCTCTGAGCTAGGGGGGGGGAGAGGCCCCACGCAGGAGGCGGAGAGGTGCGTGTGGTACTCACCCCCACCCCGGGGAGGGGGGCGGGGAGTGCAACCCACTCCATATCTTATTACAAGCGATAATGGGTTTATCACTGTCCATATATAGTTTAATGGCGCAACCTACATTCAAATAAGACCAGGCGGGATGGCCGAATGGGTTAGAGCGTCCGTCTTCCCTGTTGGTAGACAGTGGAATCGTGAGTTCGAACCCTGGTCGAGTCAAACCAATGACTTAAAAATTGATACCTGTCGCTTCCTAGTCAGGTGCTCGGCATTATCAGGATAGGGCAGGGACTGGCTGGCTCAGTGTCAGGATAATGTGACTGAGTGGGATATCAGGTCATGGTGCTGACGTTCTGGTCTCCCAGTGGGGCAGCACTATAAACCAGGGATGAAAGTGGTCTCTGGGGAAAAAAGCGAAAATGCTGATATACTCCCATAGGCTTAGCATTGTCAGGGAATCGCTGAAAATTCCAGGAAGTCGGGTTTCATACATATTGATATACCCTGATAGTGCTGCGCCGTTTGAAGCCATTACGCTGCTAGTGCTGTGGCGTGAAACAACGTATTGGTTGGTTGGTTGGTGGAGTTGTATGTCCTGGCAACATCTAAGGTCATATCAGGACGGGCGCAACGTATTATTAGTATACACTTATAGCTACAGGAAAAATCCCGGAAATCCGCGAAATCGCGGAGATCTTTCAGCCCTGATAAACTCGCCAGGAGTGCGCACTGTAACAAGTCGGTACCCGTCCTGATATGACCTTAGATGTTGCTAGGACGTAAAACAAAAAAAAACAGACAAACAAACATTTAAATAAAGCCAAGGGAATGTTTGGTAGAGTAATAAACAATAACAAAATAACATTTCAGGCGAGGCTCCACTAGGTAACAGTAAACACACTGCCCCCTGCTCGTGTTGCTGTGTTGTTTATTTGTGGGGGGTTTTAAATGTGCGTACAGGAAATTAGTCGCCGGGGGCGTGTGTTTCGTCTTCCTTCGCCAGTCAGTGTCGGATTGTGGGGTGAGGGGGTGGGGTGGGGTGGAGGGGGTTAGGCTTAAAAAGTATATATTGATGTTTCCTACCCCCCCCCCAACTCGATTTTTCTTCTGCTCTGAGATTTTTTTTTCTTTCCTTTTTAAATTGTACTCGTACGTGGTCCCGTTGAACTCAGATGTGATAGTACTATTTAGTAGTACCGGTACAGTTTGACAGAGGACACGCCTATCATTGGAACACTGAACTGAATAGTGTCCCGCTTGCATGCCTAATAATACTAATAGTACTGAAATGATAATAGTGACAATTTAACAAATATATTTAAAAAAACTTAAACCTACAACCAACCCAAAAAGAGTTTCCCCTGAAACCGGAAACATGAATATTTTGGGGGGGGCCTTAGTAGATGGGATGTGTGTATGGTGGGTGGGTCAGAGGGGGGGGGGGGCTGCTATCGGGCAATAACAGGGGGCGCCTCGTCGGCCACTGATATGGAGACGGCGTTATCTGTAACGCCTACTATGTCCCTGCGCCTGATAATGCCTTACCATTAGGCGGGACTGGAGGCGGGGCTCGGCACAGTTTCCCACCGGCCGCCCCACTTAAGGCCCAGTCACACTACATCAATAGTTGGCAAAAACAGATTCCTCATTTACTAAAAATTTATTTTTAAAAGTACCCCTCATTCATGTTTTTATCATAATTGGTTGCAAAGATATAGCAAAAAGTTTATTTCATTACTACCATGGTGCTTTATTTTCAAATATATGGCTGCCATCTTGGTTTCCTTCCATTTTTTCGATCTATGGATAGCAAAAAGAGATTCCTTATGCATTAAAATGTATAAAAAAAGACCTGTCATCCATGTTTATATATATCTTAACTGGTTGCAAAGCTATGGCATAAAGTATATTTCATTATATCCATGGCGGCTACTTGGACTTGGTCGACCACTTTGTGACCACCGGGCGCGGTGGCCGAATCGGTAGAGGGCGGGCCTCGCGTGCAGAAGATCGGGGTTCGGTTCCCAGCTGAGTCAAACCAGAGAGCGTGTATAGATGAGAGGGACAACTCTCATACTAGACCGTGTAACAGCTGCCGACTGTGGCGCTCCAAGTGGTGGTTGTTGAACAGTTTATGACACAGCTGAACGAGTACCAGCAAACTCAAGGCATTGTCAATGGTCGTGTGCAATCTTCATACAGAAAAAGTGAAATATCTCTAAAACCACAACACCTAGAAACAAATCGTTTGGTACACATATAGAAAACATGTTTACCAAAAAGATTATATTAAATTTATAAGGTTAGGGTTCTAGATTTCTATTAATTTTGAATAAAACTAATGTTTTGCACTGCGCATACCGGCAAACTCAAGGCATTGTCAATGGAGATTGCTCATGGCCATTGACAATCTTGGGTAAACACCGCGATGCACACATGCGTAAATCATTGAATATGCTATAATACACCCAAACATAAAAATAACTATGATTGTGTACTTTATCATATTTATGATGTCAGCTACTAGTACTACTCTATCCTTAACTGGGACAAAACATCTCAAGTTTACCAGGAGTTCCACTATCATGACTATGCAGTGTGCTACCTGCATTTATTATCACTCAGTGTCAGAATATAAGCATGTAGGGAAATATGCTGGTTTGATTTTAATGTGTTTCTTACCTGTCATCTTGTTCCTGTGTAGTTATTGCAGTTAACCACTGCACATAATGTGCCATAGCCACTCGTTTTGGCTTGTTCAACAATGACCGCGAGAGGCGCCACTGTAGCCTGTGTTACCGATTTTCGTGGGAGTTGTCCCTCTCATCTGTCTATACAAGCTCTCTGGTCAAACCAATGACTTATAAAAATTGATACTTGTCGCTTCCTAGCCTGGCACTCGGCATTAATAGGATAGGGCAAGGACTGGTTAGCTCAGTGTCAGGATAATGTGACTGAGTGGGATAATGGGTCATAGTGCTGGCAGCATGGTCTCCCAGTGGGGCAGCACTATAAAGTGGTCATGAGTGTGCACTGTCACAAGTCGATACCCGTCCTGATATGACTAGATGTTGCCAGGACATAAAACTCCAACAGCAAAACAACTTTGTGACCACTTTGCTTTCAAAAGGCCGACTGATCGCAAGTGCTGAAACTGAAAGTGGTCGGCAACCTCCTTGCGACTATTTTGGTTGCTAAAGGATGTTTTTGGTGCACAACGGGCAACCTCCTTGTTGCGACCAAAATGGTCACCCGGAGGTCATCGAGCAATTGGCGACCGATCACCGACCATTATTTTTCCTGCCCTTTTTATTTTCTTTCTTGCTTTGGTAACAAGGAGGTCGGCGGCTTTTGGTCGCAAAGTGGATTCAAGTGGTCGCAAGCCGTAGTGTGATTGGGGCCTTACCCACACACACACTTGGCTGTTGACCAGGACACATACTGTTATTAGCAAGTCTAATTCCCCCCCCCCCCCCCCGTCTACCGCCATTGCATTGTCTGATGTATTAGGTTCATAACGGACATGCCACATATTATAGCACTTTTAACAAAACAGTCATTTTTGGTGAAGTTCTCTTTTGGCGTGGGGGGGGGGGGGGGGGGGGCGGGGGCGGTCCATTAGTTGAAGAATTAAGCTGGAGCAATTTCAATCTCCCTCATTCCACTGCTTTTTATCCTATTGTAGTAATGCCGAACGCCAGGCTAGGTAGTGACAGGTATACATTTTTAATTCATCGTATTGTCTAATTTATTACATTTGTAACAGACTCGCCACATTTTGATATTTTTTATTTGGGGGGGGTACATTAGTTTGAAGAACTAAGCCGGGGAAATTTCAATCGTGGACAATAAACTAGTTCGCCATTCCGACTGCGCATGCGCTGAAAACTGCGCCGAGAGCAAAGCAAAGGTGTCCGGCCATTGAGTTTGCCAATACACGTAGGGCAAAACATCGATTTTATTCAAAATTAATATTGTTAAATACATAAGAATTTGGCACAAACATGGATGGAAGGATGCAATATAATAATATAATGAATATGTTTAAGACACAACTCTCCATAATTAAGCATTTTGAGCTAAAAAACATACAATTTCAGTCACTTTACAGGCTGATGTTTACATCAACATTGATTAGCCATATGTAATTCTTGTTCTAAATATTGAATTCTCAAATGTGTCAACAAAAACTTGTTTCAAAGAAATATATAACCAATATCTGATTAACCCTAGTCATTTTCTATTTCTACACATGTCATTAATCATAGGATATATATAAAAACATGAATAAAATAAGTAAAACTGACTCTGGCTATGGCTCTAACACTAGTCTGAGTGCCCAGATTTGTCTAAATCTAAATGCACATGGCATAAGATGTGCTGATTATATTGATGTAAATGCAATGCTGGATAAAAGATTAATATCTTAATTTATTATATATATTTTTTTAGTTAGTGTTCTATGTTTCAAACAAGAGCTGAGATGAGCTGAAACTAGCACATTTCATAACTGCACCCAGTGTAGCATGTGCCATGTGTTTCTCGCGGGTTTGTTTTGCTTTGACGCAGCCCACAATGCACCGCGCCGCTGGAATGGTGATGTAGTCTATTGGAATTCCTCATTCCACTGCTCCTTGCTTTATCCTACTAATGCTGAACACCAGGGTACGTAGCGACAAGTATAATTTTTTAAGTCCTTGGTTTGACTTGGCCAGGGTTTGAATTGCACGAGAACCAGGCGCTCAACTCATTCAGCCATTCCATCTGGTTAAACACTCAACAGCATAACATGCTAGAAAACAGTCGTTGCATGGAGTAAACAAAGCCAGCTGCCATAGATGCATTAACAAGTTTGATTTCAATTCTCAGATCATTTTCAGTTTCTGCCATATTTATTCGATAAATATATTAGATTGCTGGTTTACTCTACTTCTAAGTATATTTTTAACAGATTTAATGTGTTAACTTTGAAGATGGTTGAAGTTTTAAAAATAATTATAATCATACAAATTATAATAACTGTCCATATTTCAAGGGTCTTAATTTATACAGGCATTGTTTTAAACCAAACATAATGCAGGGCAGCACTATAAAGTCGCCATGAGTCCCCACTGGCACAAGTCGGTAGTCCTCCTGATAAGACCTTTGATGTTGCTAGGACGTAAAACCTAAACAAATAAATATACTTCCAATGTGCCTGCGCTTAGTTCTAAGGTTACTACAACGCAGTCAATCCACACGTAAATCAGGCCTGGGTGTTTGTGTGTGTGTGGGGGGGTGAAAATATGTGATAGATTACAAAATCAACTTTAACGCTGCACAGTCCGATAAAAGCATCACATTTTCAAAACCAAAACAATTATCCAGATTTGATCCTATATATCTAATTTAGATACTGGTGGTGGTGCACTTATTAAGCATTTGTTGCCACATACAACGGAATACTGAGTCAATTTAGTAGAATATGTTACTGCTGAAGCATATGGTGTAAGAGTTTTGGCGTCTTTATACCCAAATTAATTTAGCATATTTGCACTTCAAATATCTCCAAAGTTGGCTTAAAAAAATAAAAGTTGCTTTAAATTGAAGTAAGGAAATTGTAACCTTCAACCTAATATATTTATACCGGACGTGGTGGGCGAATCCGTAGAGTGCAGGCATCCCATGTGGAAGGTCGGGAGTTCAAATCCCAGCTGGCTCAAACCAATGACTTACAAAATTGATACTTGTCCCTTCCTAGCCCGGCGCTTGGCATTATTTATTACTAATATTAGGATAGTGGAAGGACTCGTTAGTTTAGTGTTAGCATAATGTGACTAGGATAGGGCAAGGACTCGTTAGTTTAGTGTTAGGATAATGTGACTGAGTGGGAAATTGGGTCATGGTGCGGGTGGCCTGGTCTTCCAGTGAGACAGCACTATAAAGTTGCAAGAGTGCGCACTGTTAGAAGTCGGGACCCGCCCTGATATTACCATAGATGTTGCTAGGATGTAAAACCCCAACAAATAACAATATATTTGTGACAGAAACTCAAAAATATCGGAGTATGCAGCGTTAACTAACCCAGCACAACTAAATCATCACGATATGAAACAGAACAATATAACCACGAAATAAAACCAAACGCAAAAAAAAATCCTGCCTATGGTTTGTTTGTTTGTTGTTGTTTTACATCCTAGCAACATCTAAGGTCATATCAGGACGGTCCGCCTATGTAGCATGTAATGCTAACTTAGAACATCCTCCGGGGGGTAGACGCCACATATAATTTCAGTCATGTGCTGTTTAACTTCCACTTTGGGTAAAGTTAACGGGCCTGTCACACTACGATGTATAAAGGGGCTGTCACATTAGGGTTTTTTGCGGGAGCGTATGGCGGCGTAAGCGCGTTACGTCATATACGTCGGCATACGCCGTATACGCTACGCATACGCTACTCATACTACGCTACTCATTACATTAAAACGCCGCCAGATGCCGGCGTATGTGAAGCGTATGAGGCATACGCCGCCATACGCTTTCATAAATCCGTCCGTCCAAATTTTTTTGTGCCCATGCTAAAAAAAAAAACGACCTATGAGGGCGTATGGCCCAACTGTCAAAAATGTCACAAGACACGCTCCCATACGCTCCTCATAGGTTCCACATACGCTCAAAACCACCCGAAAGGTCACCAAATGTCATCATAGGCCGGCACGCGCAGGACCTACGTAGGTTTTCAATACGCTCCCGCCATACGCCATAATGTGACAGGGCCTTTAGCCTTAGCGTATGCCGAGGTATGTGATTTTCGACCAAAATGTTGGTGTATGTCATCATACATTATGTATACATTGGGCATACATTGGGTACATTCCGGATACATCGTTATGCGTCGTCTTACGTCGCCATGCATCGAGGCTCCGAAAAATTTGTGTGCATGCTAAAAATTTCCAACGTGTGTCGACGTGTGGTTCGTACATTGAACGTATGGTGTTTCTAAGTTCAGGATACGTCGGCGTACGTTGGGAGTACGTTAGGGATACGTTGCTGCATGTTAGCCATACATTCAGCCGGTGGGAACGTGCAGTCTGCATACTGCCAACGGATGCATTACGTACTCCTAACATACTTCGAACATATGCGTGCCGTATCTCCAGCGTATTTAATGTATATGCCATACTTCTAGCGATGGAGTAACATATGTTAGCGTTCCGTGAGCGTATGCGAGCATTTTGCGAGACACATGACGTACTGGCAAATTTTCGAAAATTTGCAGTTTGTCGGCATTCGTCGAACTTCTCAGCTGTGGGTAATAAAAATGGGCGTATACACAATGTACAAACAAAGTAGGTAATGTATGCACAACGTACCTCTGACGTATTGCTAGCATATGAGAACGTTCGTCGTAGTGTGATAGGGCCTTTCCGTATACGTGGTATGCGGCATGCGAATGTGAATGCATGCGTAACATGTCGCATGATATACCAATGTGATGGCCAGCACACTATCCCTCCCCATTACACTGGTTGCCGTACCTAGGATCGTATACTAGCCACGTGCAGTGTGTGGTTGGTGGTTGTTGAACCTATCCTGTGTACATGTATGTATGTATGTATGTGTATGTATGTATGTATGTATGTATGTATGTATGTATGTATGTATGTATGTAATGTAATATGTATACTACATGTGTATGAACTGTATGTATAGTAATGTGTATCGTCACTGTATGTATGTGTGTGTGGGTGGTAATGTATGTATGATACTATACATATCGTATGTTGTATGTCAATGTATGATATACATGTATACAACAAAACAAAAAAAAAAAAAATATATTATATATAATATATATATATATAATAAC
>CM059188.1:28200249-28255883 GCA_030323885.1 Branchipolynoe longqiensis
TCACTTATGCTAATTGCTGGACCCGGATGTGCTTCCTTCTCCCTAGCCTACGGCTAGCCAGAGGCGGCATACCGAGGTAAAATATATATATATATATATATATATACATACATAGACACACTGACCTCTCAGGCAAGGATCCACAGTTTTATTCACAATCACAGTTGATTCACACCAAAGCAGTTTCTGCTCGGATTTAGACATGATTGCCATTCACCGCGACTTATCTTAATCAGATTCTAAATCGGATCGAATGCAGACGGGGACCTGCTGGCCAAATTAGTAGGAGTGCAGGCTTCCCATGCAGGTCAGAAGTTTGAATCCTGACCAAGTCAAACCAACGACTGTTAAATTGATATTTCTCGCTACCTAGCCTGTAGATAAAAGATTCACCCGGTACTTATAGTACACGGGTGAATGACAACGTATTGTAAATATGCGCGAAAATAGCTTTAGTATGGACAGTAAGTAGAATGCCTGCCTCCAGTGTCAAATGGTTACTTATATCGGCACAGACTTGGTGAAATGGGAGAGAATGCAAAAAGACAAGATGGCGGCCGCAGAAGGCTGTCGATTTCACTTTTAAATCTTATTAAACTAGATATTATATTATATTTTTCAACTCAAAGGTAGTGGGCTATCAATAAGACATATGTAAAGAATAATTGTTGCTTTTTAGATTGTGAAATTAGGCTCTCAATTCATTAACCCGCTTTTTCGACTGTTTTTATATAGGGTTGGTATTCACCCGTGTACTGCGAGTACCGGGTGGATCCTTTATCTACCTAGCTTGGTGCTTGGCATTGATAGTATGATACTATAATAGAATAGCGCAAGGACTGGTTATCAGAATAATGTGACTGAGTGGGATATCAGGTCATGACACCGGCAGCCTGGTCTCCCAGTGGGACAGCACTATAAAAGTCCGCCCCACTGGGAGACCAGGCCGCCAGCACCATGACCATGACCTGATATCCCACTCAGTCATGAGTGTGCACGGTCTCAAGTCGGCAACCGTCCTGATATGACCACTGCGGTTGCTAGGACATAAAAAGTATTAAAAGCTCAAACAAACAAACAACATCAAATCTAGGCATGTGAATTAGTTTGGTAAAATGTCACGGTTCCATCTGATTATGTAACTTTAACCTGTGAGTCATGCCAAGGAGCTGCTACCACCCACCAATCGACCAACCCGCCAACCTGCCAGGCACGCCCCAGGGTCACCCAAAGACCCTATAATACTAAGACGGCTCACTCCCTATCTCTCCCATGGAAATGTAAATTTTGCAGTGCCACCTTGTGGTGGGTTTGATTAGCCCAGCTGCTGGTTGGTGTTACACATACAATTATATTATACATGAGATAGGTAAGTATGAATACACATCAATATGAAATTGCTATGAACAAATACCCATCATCATCAGAATCATCATCAGCATCGCCATCATCACACATCTTTCACATTCATATATATATTTATATAATATAGCACCTGTTTAACCAAGAGAACAGCCAGCGCACCAAGTGGTGGGTTTGATCATTTTGATTACAAATGTACAGGCTGAGTGAGCCGTCTTAGTATTATAGGGTCTTTGGGTCACCGCCCCCCCCCCCCCCCCCCCCCCCCCCAGCTGGCCAGACTCGACCGGACTGGGGTGGGCTAATGTTTTGACAATTTGTACGCGTATTTTGATTTAGAAGGCTGAATGTAGGTAACTTGTAAGAGGGGTGATTCAAGGCCGTCACTGGCCACGGACCACCCAACGGTGCGAGGGTGTGGTTGGTTGGTTGTTGGAGTTTTACGTCCCTGCAACATCTAAAGGCTCTGTCACACATCACCGGATTGGGGAAATGGAAAGAAACCGAACAAAGTCTATTGATATCCGACAAAGTCCGGTTTGTGTCCATTATCCATTGATATCCGGCCCGATCCGTTATAAATTTTGAGCATGCACAAAACTTGGAACGGATGCCACTGGATTAATGTCTACGGTTCTTGTCTGGTTTGAGTTTGTTTAGTCCGCTTATCGTCCGTTGGCTATCCGTTCATCCGGCGGCCTTTAAGTTTAACCCAATATCGCAACATTTTGACACATTTTAATACATTTTTATACTTATGACGCCTGAACACCACTGGACTCGAAAATTCTGTCCGTTGCTCAATCCGGCATAGTGTGACAGGCACTTAACTAAGGTCATATCAGGACGGGTAGCGAATTTGGCTTATTTTCATCATTGCAATACATAGGCTTCCTTCCGTGTGGAAAGTCGGGAGTTCAAATCCCAGCCAAATCAAACCAATGACTTATAAAATTGCATGTTTCGCTACTTAGCCTGACGCTCGTCATTAATAGGGTAGGACAAGTACTGGTTAGCACAGTATCAGGATAACGTAACTGTGTGGGATATTGGGTCATGTTGCCAGCGGCCTGATCTCCCAGTGGGACAGCACTATAAATATAATAAACTTGCCATGAGTGCGCACGTTCACAAGTTGGCACCCATCCTGAAATGACCTTAGATGTTTCTAGGACGTAAAACAACCACAAAGCAACTCCTAGGCTGTGTGGAGAGGGTGCGGATGGTGGAGGTGGGTGTGAGGTGAAAAATTAAATGTGCTGGGAATGTCTGTATGTGTGTGTGTGTGTGGGGGGGGGGGGGGGGGGGGGGGGGGGGAGAGGGGGGGGGGGGGGGGGTGAGAGAAGCTGGCGAACATGTCTGACATCTGCGTGAGTGGGATCACCCCCCCCCCCCTCTCCCCCGGCCGGTCTCGTGGGTACTGGAGGAGTGGCAAGGAGCCAGGAGCCGTCAGCGAGGATCGGGCCTGGGGCCCAGGCAATCCTGCCCCTGGACAAACAAATATTGGGGCGACGGAGGCAGGGTGTACTAGCCGCAAACAGCGTGTAGCACGGGGAGAGTAAATAAATGTAGATTGGGACCCTGTGAAAAAGAAAATGGGATGAGGGAGGGTGTAGGTGGGGGTGGGGGTGGGGGTATCGGTTTGACACCGACTGATGGGATGAGATGTTCAGTCGGGTTTCAATCTCTGCGAATGTCGGCCAAATCTCAACCTCAACCGCCCCCTCGGTTCTATTAAGTATTATTTAAAGCTGCATAGTCCGAAGTAGCATTAAATTTTCCAAACCAAAACAATTATCTAGATTTGATTCTACATATCTAACTGATGGAATTATTAAACATTTCTTTCTGCATAGAAGGGAATAAATCCTATTTAATCAACTCTGTTATTGCAGAAACCTACGGTGTCAGAGTTTTGGTGTGCTCGCCGAACATAATTTTACATGTTTGCACTTCAAATATCTCCAAAATTAGCCATTTTAAATAAAAGTTACTTCAAACTAAAGTAAAATAGATAATAATGATCAACCTAATATATTGTGTGGTCTGCACTGACCTCTCAGGCAAGGAGCCGCATAGACAGGTAGGCATGGGGAGTGTATTGATATCAGGGAGCCTAGGTGGTGTAATGGTTAGCACACTGGCCCGGAATGCAAAGAGATGTGGGTTCGAGTCCCACTCTAGGCGCAATCATTCCCATTTTCATCACCCCCACGACACTGGTTGCCGTGATCAGGATCCTGTACAAGCTTTGCGCTGTATGGTTGTTGAACCTACCCTGTGTATGTATGTGTTAGTGCATTGCCTGTATGTATGTAATTGTAAGCATTACAAGACTTACAATTCCAGGGGGACGAGTGTAGTGGTCTGCACTGACCTCTCAGGCAAGTAACCACATAGACAGGTAGGCGTGGGGAGTGTATTGATATCAGGGAGCCTAGGTGGTGTAATGGTTAGCACACTGGCCCGGAATGCAAAGAGATGCGGGTTCGAGTCCCGCTCTAGGCACAGTATTTCCCATTTTCATCACCCCAACGACAATATCTATCTCAGAAAAACTACAGAAACTGAAAACCATCGGACTATGCAACTTTAAATGTGTCCTGCAGATGATGGTATCATAAAGAACCAAATCAACTACGTCAACCTATAGGATTTCAAATTTCATGGGAAACATATTTTGGGTTCCGTGCCCGGGGCTCATGGGAACCCATCAGTAGCAATTTTGTTGTTGTTCCATGAAACAGGTGATGGGAACCGGAAAACTTCGGGAACCAAAATTTTGGTTCCGTTGCTTTTTCCAGCATGGTAACGACACATTACCGGAAACAATTGTTACCGTGAAATCCTATTGGTTGTGACTTTCATTTGGTTTTAAATGTTGTATTGGTCCATTTAGCCTTAAAGTTGCATAGCCCGATGGGTTTGAGTTGTCACACATTTTTGTTGCTGCATAGAAGAGCATACCAAGCTAATCTAATTACTAACGGATTCGAACCAGTTACTGCGCAAGCCAATGATGTCAGAATTTCTACGTGCACACAAAAATTAATGTAGTGTGTATTTGCTTCAAATATCTCCAAATTAACCTCTTGTATTTTTTTAATCAAAATTACCTTAAACTAAAGTAACGTCAATTTTTGGGGGGATTTTTTATTGAGGCTGTATTTATACTGCCCATAGCATATAAGCCCGGGTACCCAGGCTTGTTTTCAATGCTGGCCAGTGGTAATGTTGGTGTTATCTTACCACACAGTAGCTGCTGATAAGGTATTTGATTGCCTGCATTTCAGTAGCAGATAGATAATTGGTTGGTATCGTTAGTAGCCTATGTTAGTTTTTTTTAAATTTTCTTGGCATATATGTATTATTTTATTTTGTTCTACTCTATTACTAGACTAGCCTACTCCTATTTACATATCATAGGCTTGTACGTAGCTGTGTGGTGTGATTATGACATTTAAACTAATATATTTATCTCAATAAATGGTAGAATGGTAAATTCAACAGGCTATACAATTTTAATTTAGTGGTTCGTGTGGAGTGAACACAGAAGGGTCCATTGCCATGATTAATTTAAAATAAATTGACATTTTCTGCGGTCATTTGCACACTATTTGTTTAGCGCCAATGATTCACCACAGCTACAGTTGGTTGGTTGTTGGAGTTTTACGTCCTGGCAACATCTAAGGTCATATCAGGACGGGTCCACAGCTACATGATGTGATTTCAACTCTCGACTAATGAAACCAAATTTTCAAGTGTCTTCAGTTGGTTGGTTGTTTGAGCTTTAGGTCCTGGCAACATCTAAGGTCATATCAGGACGGGACAAGTGTCTTCAGTCATAACCAAATGTATTTCCTCAAATAACCATTTTTTAAACTGGTCACAAATATTCTATGTACAGTAAAACCTCTCTATACCGACCCCTGCACAGGTCGAACACTCCCCTATATCAATCGCTTTAGTTGGGTCCCAACAACAGCATTGTACAGGATATTCTAACTCTCTAAACCGACCACCTCCCTAAATGGACCACTTAAAGTCGGTCCCATGGTCGATCGATTTAGAGAGGTTTTAATGTATCTTAAAGTTGCATAGTCCGATGGTTTTGAGTTTCTGTTATTTTTTTTAGATAAATATACTAAATTGATGGGTATAATCTACATTACCTTAGTTTGAAGCAACTATTATTTTTAATGGCTAAGATCAATGGAAATATTTGAAATGGAAATATGCTAAAGTAATTTTGGCAAGCACACCAAACACCATTGCCTTCAGCAGTAACACTAACAGGTTTTATTAAATTGACTTAGTATGTCCGTCTATGTGGCAACAAATGCTTAGCAAGTGTGTCAGTATCTAAGTTAGATATGTTGGACCAAATATAGATAATTGTTTTGGTTTCGTAAATTTGATGCTTTTATCGGACTGTGCAGCTTTAATGAAAGATCACACTTAGAATGGGTTATCTGAGCTTGAACCCAATATTCTGCGATGGGTCTACCCGGCACCATTAGATTCTGAGTACTCCATGGCTATTATTAGTAGTTCTGTGACGTTAAACAAGAAAGGGATGGACAAACTTACTTTTTTTTCCCTTGAAGATTTATACTGCCTATTATGGACAAGCCTGAATAGACTTGTTTTCACCATTAGACAGGTGGTCGATAGAAAGCTCGAGCCTACACTTTTACCGACCCAAGGGATTTTTAACCTCCCACACCACATAGACATGGTATGAGAGCAACTGGCCTTTGGTGACGCTGTAAGTTATCCACAACAGTGGAAATGCAAATTGGCAGAGGTGGGGGCACGGGGAATCGAACCACCAACCTTCAGATTAGGAGTCTGACCTAGAAAATAGTCAGACACTCTAACCACTCCACCACAGAGAACACCATAGATTATAAGGCATACTCAAAAACCTTCAAATTTATTTTAAGTGATAGTGGGGTTTGCAGTACTTTCCAAGACTTAAATATGCCCTAGCCTACATCACTGATGACAGTCTTTATTATAGCAAAATGATTTATAAAATTTATATTTGTCGGTTCCTAGTCTGATGCTTGGCATTAATAGGATAGGGCAAGGACTGGTTAGCTCAGTGTCAGGATAATGTGACTGAGTGGGACATCGGGTCCTGGTGCCGACGGCCTGATTTCCCAGTGGAGCAGCACTATGAAGTCGCAATAAGTGTGCAGTCACAAGTTGGTATCCGTCCTGATATGACCTTAGATGTTGCCAGGACGTAAAACTCCAACAACTAACCAACCAACCAACCATACAGCAAATGACGCTAATATAGTAATAAGTAATAGCCACAGCTTAACCAGAGATCCTCATACCATCTTTGGACTACAAATTGGTTGGTGTGTCTGCATATATATACATATATATAATACCACACCTCAAAAACATACAGCATACGATCATAGTACATGCATGTATGTCCCCTGCTGACCAAGAATGACTGTTCTGTAATCTTCACTAAGGGAAAATCTCCAAAAACTAACACACAACCATTACACGACCCCATAGCGCGTTAGTCACGAGGGTGCACGACGATGACACGTGATCCATGACGTCACAGTTGAACAAAGATATAGGTTATCCACAGGGATGGGTTGGACAGCCACATTGGGTAGGCCTTTTTTTGTGTCAATGAGTTACCACAAGAGAAAACGCCCCTATTGTATTTCCAATTCACGGTATTTCACCATTTCCAATGCAAGGTGAGTCATGCTGAGCTCATCATTAAAAAAATTGACATCTGGCATTATTATAATATAACACAGCTTTCGAAATAAGAGTTTGTCCGCTTGTGTGGGACAAGTGAAAATTCTGACGGACAAATGAAAATTACACCAAATCTTTTTTTGCTCATTTCTACAACTTTATATATAACATATATATATATATATATGAGTCAGGATCACGAAAAGAGGCCAATTGTGGGAAGTTGTCAGCATCGATCACTGGATGTCGGCGTTGATCGGCATACTTATAGTTTAGCATTGACAGAGGTGTTGCAAAGTCCTTAAATTGATCCTGAATGTAAAGGTAAAGAAAATACAACAACCTTATTTGTTTCTAGGATAGTTTAATATAAAACAAAGAAATGCATGACACTTTAAGAATTGCGACGCTGACATCTGGTATAGTTGTCAGCGTCGATCATTGGATGTCGGCGTTGATCGGCATACTTATAGTTTAGCATTGACAGAGGTGTTGCAAAGTCCTTAAATATATCCTGAATGTAAAGGTAGAGAGAATACAACAACCTTATTTGTTTCTAGGATAATTTAATATAAAACAAAGGAATGCACTACACTTTAAGAATTGCGATGCCGACATCTTAAATAAACCACCAATTGGCCCATTTTCGTGAGGCTGACTCATATAAATAACCTATATAACACAGCGTTTGAAATAAGAGCTTGTCCGCTTGTGTGGGAAAAGTGAAAATTCAGACGGATTAATGAAAATTACACCAGACTTGTCTGGTGGGCAAGTGAGAAAATGTGCTTATTTCTATCACTATTAAAAATGACTGCCACCTGTAGAAGAGCATTACATTTACAGTCTATATCAATTCGCTCCATTTGACAACGCGTCAGTGTTATGGATGCCATGTCGTTTTGTTGTTCACGGGATATATTGTGTGTGCCAGGCCCTGTCAGAGATTGTGTACGTCTGAGAGGGTTAAGTTAGTTTAGAATTGCGATATAAAACCAAAAATATATCAATCCAGGGACGTTCATATCTGGCGTGTTGTCATGGCGTACATAACTGTCCTAGTGCTATCGTTAGAGATCTTACACCTTTTACAATACCCCGGACCCGTTATCACGGCTCTATCACGTGACATAGCTGGGTGGTTAAAGTTGCATAATCCAATTGTTTCGAGTTTCTGCTATGCATTTTAGATCAATAATAAAGTTCATTATTTGACTCTACTTGATTTCCTAAGTTTAGTTTGAGGTAATATATTTTAAAGCGTTAATAAATAAATATATTAATTGGATATGTAGGATCTAGTCTGTGTTAACTATTTTGGTTCTGACAAATTTGATGCTTTCATCGGACTATGCAGCTTTAATTTGTACATTTTTGGTGGCCGCCATCGCCGAGACTGTATCATCAACAAACAAAACTGGCGACACCGAATCTGATTATAATACCTTGCGTGCAACTGTGATGGTGAAATATCATCAGTAGGGTGCCACAACAATGTTAAAATAATTAGCACATTTCATGCCAGATCGTGTATTTTTTTTATTTTTTTTTAGAAAAGAAGTATCTATCTATGTCTGGTATCCTGTGCAAGCAGCACTTTAACAATTTGCAAATGGAACTATTTTCTTTTTTTTAAATTGTTGTGATAAACATTAATTGGGCCACAATAACATGAGTAATGGCATGCCCATACCTAACAACAAAATCCCCCCCCCCCCCATCCTCAACTCCTCACACCAACTCAGCCCTGCCCTGGATTGTACATTGATTGAACTTTGGTATTGATAGGTTGGGTATGCTGAACCCAAACTGGCATAACACTTTATTAACAGGGAGAAGGGAAAGACTTCTGTTGGGGTGGGTTTTCTTTGTATGTGGACATACTCCTAGAAATACTGGAGAGATGCAATGGATTAAAATCATATTTTCTCCATTCATCTAGTAATTCTTTATTTCAATAAACCTCCCTAGTTTTCCAGACTGCATCCATTTCTTATCACGAGTTTAACACATATATTAAAATAATATTGTGTGTTCGTGCTGGTCTCTGATGATGAAACTGATGCTGGTGCTGATGCTGATGCTGGGTGGTTGTCAGAGTTTTACGTCCTGGGAATATCTAAGGTCATATCAGGATGGATACTGACTTGTGACAGTGCACACTCATGGTGACTTTATAGTGTTGCCCCACTGGGAGACCAGGCCATCAGCACCATGACCTGATATCCCACTCAGTCACATTATCTGACCCAACCAGTCCTTGCCATATCCTAATAATCTAATGTTGAGCGCCTGTCTAGGATTAGGAAGCGGCAGGTATCAATTTGTAAGTCATTGGTTTGACTCGACCAGGGTTCGAACCCGTGGGTTCGAATCCCACGATCTACCAAAAAAACCGGGAAACTGACGCTCAACTCTTTCGGCCATCCTGTCTGGTAGATGATGATGATGTCATGATGATGATGAAGACAATGATGATGATCTTACCTCAAAAGCCCATGTACATGAGGTGCCAGCGAATTTCTGCACGCACCGACCGATCTCCACGTCCTCGTGAGTAGTGTAGAGGTTCTTCAGACAGTAGCTAATATGTGGCACGAACCTCTGCAGTGTCACCTTACTCATTATGATCCCTGGGCCCCCCATACAGAAATTCTCATTCTCCTTCAGGCTGAGCTTGTCTCTCTCCTCTGTAGTTCCAATGCCCGCCTGACCTATGAAATGCGGCACGCTGCTATTGACTGAATGCAGGAGATCCGTTAGTTTTACACCTTTAATGTACACATCGTCATCAGCCCTCATAAACCACTCGTATTGATCGCCGTATTTATCATGCATGTACTTGAACATCAACATTGACTTTTTCTGCGGCGGGTAAGTGTCATCTACACCGGGTAACGCGATGATGGGGATTTCGGGGTGTTCTGGCAGCTCTCCGCCTTCACTACAGAAAAACACAACTTTCCCAGGGATGCTGGTGGCCCAGGTGTTGTAAGCGGCGACCACTCGTGTAGTGAGGTATTTCTTGGCCGTCATAATCCCGACGAAAAGGAAATTCTCCGATTTCTTATTCTTAGCACCGTGGCCACCTACTATGAAATTGCTGGGCTCCCCGGGCTGGGGAGGGGGTTGTTCCAGACCGGTAGGATCCCTGCTGGAAGGATCCGCGTAATCCGAGTTAACTGCACTGCCACAACACCCCGGGGGCTGGCCGTAGCCGCCCGGCCGCCCGGCTCCCACCACATCGCGCGCGGCCAGGCCTCGGGAGCAAGTGGCGAGAGAATCCCTCAAAAGGGTCCCGATCAAAAAGCTACATACTATCGCTATGAACACCTTAATCGCCACCAATGACGCGTGTGAGGGTTGCAAACGACGGCCCATGGCGGTGGAGGTGGCAGTGATGGCGGGGAGAGCTGAGCGGGGTAACGTCGCCCCTCACTCCGACAATCACAGGCGGGCCGTGGGCTGGCCAGTGCCGCACCAACAACACTGCACTAAATCCCGTTTTCTGCTCCCCCGCGCCCAACTACCGCCGACTCCCACGGTCACTCTCAACCGCAGCTATCATGTGTCCGCACAAAAGTATGCACCCAGACACTTCCACACGCGAGCGAACCTCCGCCTTGTTGTAGATTCAAACGTCAATGGTGATCTGAGAGGCATTTCGAGGCCACAGCGCTGTGCCGTTCACTGGCCGATACTACACGACTATAGTAAGGGTAGCCATCTTTGCTCCCCTTATCGTCGGAGATGACGTCACGATCTAGGTCGGCAGAGGTTAAGGGTCACCCACGTGGCGCGGGACTACTGACAGACTCCTGTGATTCAGCAATTTTACACCAAGGGCAAGGGGGAGTGGTTGGTTTGTTGCCAGTTTTTTTAGGTGTTCAAACAAAAAAGTATAATCGCCGCGTTGTGCTTAAATAGAATTATCGTTGAACATACAATCGGGTAGCAGTAATTCCAGTAAAGTACGCTGCTTGTAGGGCTAATGGGAACGTGTATTATACTTTTTTATAGGTCAATACGCTCTTGACAAATGACATCTATTAAGGGGCTGTCACATTACGGCGTATGGCGGGAGCGTATTGAAAACCTACGTACGCCATCGGGTGCCACTTTCGGGTGTGTTTGAGCGTATGAGGAGCGTATGAAGAGCGTATGCGTAGCGTATGCGTAGCGTATGCGTAGCGTATGGGAGCGTATGGGAGCGTGCTGTGACATTTTTTGACAGTATGGGCCATACGCCCTCATAGGTCGCGTTTTTTTGAGCATGCACAAAAAAATTTGGACGGACGGATTTATGAAAGCGTATGGCGGCGTATGCATCATAGGCTTCACATACGCCGGCGTGTTGCGGCACTGGCGGCGTATGCGTAGCGTATGCGTAGCGTATGCGTACGTATGCGTACGTATGCGAGCGTATGCGGCGTATGGCGACGTATATGACGTAGCCGCTACGCCGCCATACGCTCCCGCCATACGCCGTAATGTGACAGGGCCTTTGACTGGATTTATACCATTGAATATGAATGAATCCATATTTGTACGACTCCCAAAGAAGCTAAAACCAACATTGTGTACTGAGTACAGAACACTAAGCCTGATGAGTCATATGTTGAAGATGATCCTGAAAATAATTTTACTGAGAAACAGACAGAAAATTGAAGAACAAATCAGTAACGTACAAAGTGGGTTTATATCTGGAAGAGGTACACATGAAGGGATTTTCAATATGAGAATGATTTGTGAACGTTATTGTGAAATGAACCAGGATGTTTATGCCTGCTTTATTGACTATGAGAAGGCCTTCGACCGAGTCAATCATGAAATGTTAATCAAATGTTTACAAGATATTGGTGTCAATGGCAAAGACATTAAACTAATTGTGAACTTATACTGGACACAACGTGCATTTATAAAAATGGAGCAGGGCCTATCGGATGAAGTTATGATTAAACGAGGAGTTTGACAGGGGTGTGTATTGTCACCATGTCTTTTTAACCTGTACACAGAGATGATTTTCAGACACATTGAAGATTGCAAGGGAGTGACAATAGGTGGCATGAACGTCAACAATCTTAGATATGCCGATGACAGTGTAATACTAGCAGACAGTGAGAAAAACCTACAAGATATAGTGAATAGAATCAATAAAGCTGGAATACTATTCAACATGAAGATGAATGCCAGGAAGACCAAAACAATGGTTATAAGTAAAAAGACAGATAAACCAAATATCAATATAACCATAGATGGCACAAACATAGAACAAGTATCCGAATTCATATATCTCAGACAAAAGATTACAAATGATGGGAGATGTGAGGAAGAAATTAAAAGAAGGATAACAATAGCCCGAACAACATTCTCCAAAATGTATAGAGTGTTAACATCAAGTAAGATATTAATACAAACAAGGAAGCGTATTCTTCAGTGTTATGTGTGGTCTACTCTAATGTATGGGGCTGAGACATGGACAATCTCTAAGAAAATGTACAAACATTTAGCAGCATTTGAGATGTGGACTTATCGAAGGATGATGAAAATATCATGGACAAAGAAGATCACCAACAAAGAAGTTCTCAGAAAAATTAAAAATAAGAAAAGCTTGTTTGCCACTATACAGACAAAGAAACTTATTTATTTTGGCCACATCATTCGTCAGAGTTCAATATACCGTACATTGTTGGAAGGGAAGGTGAATGGCAGCAGAGGGAGAGGGAGACCAAGAACATCATGGTTTACAAATATTTCACAGTGGACAGGCTTGAATTATTCACAGTCTATCAGAACAGCACACCATCAGGACAAGTGGAGAACCATTGCATCCAACCCTCGACTAGAGGACGGAACTATTGATTGATTGACACTCTTGACTCTAGCAATAGCCCTACTGACTGACTGGTAGTTTTATGGCATTTGCTGTCCGGACCATACTTCGTCCACACCTCTTCTATTGCCTCTCCGCTACGCCCCCGCTGCTTCTTGATTATGTCTGAAAAGAGCTCCAGGAGGGGGAGCTGGCCAGCATTTCACTTTCTACCTCTTACTGTCCGTGTCTCTTGCTCGCCGACTGGTCACAACAGAGCAAGGAGACACAGCCCTTTGACTCAACTCTCCTCATTTCTCTTTCCTCTATACTACCCTTTCTTCTTTTTTTCTCCGTGCTTACTCCTCCCCCTGATCAAGGGAATTGTTTGCTTGGGTGAGGCCCTTTTCCTTTTTCACTGTTTCACTTTCTTCTTGCTGAAGAACCCATCTTTTCCTGTCCTTTGCTCCTGAACCACCTGCTGCTGGACATGAGCGCACTGCTACACCGGACTGGAGTGATCCAGGTCCGCTCCAACGATTCTTCATTAAATTGTTGTAAAGTAGGCCTACCCCCGCTTCTACAACTGCCCCCACTGAAATTAAAACTTCAATCCGAAGAATGGACCAATTTATCGGGGCCGTTCTCTATTGCTGCAGTCACGCAGCCTGTAACCATCAAGGTTACGAACCACCCAAAAGTCAGTGGTAGTTTTAGTCAAGAAGTGATGTTTCTCCCCAGAAACGGTGTAAATGTTACTAATATTAGAAATGAAATAGAGCGTAACTTGAATGAGTTTCATGTAATTCTATCAGTTGGAAACTTATTTGGAAATACAGAGTGAATGAACATCTCAGTGTTAGGCCTATATTTTATTTTAGACATAGTGTATTATATAACAAAGTTGGGGGGAAAGTTTGTTTTATTTAACGACGCCTCTAGAGCACATTGATTTTTATCATCGGCTATTGGACGTCAAGCATAAGGTCATTCTGACATATTTCTTTGGAGGAAACCCAGTGCTACCACATAGGCTACTCTTTCTGATAAGCAGCAAGGGGTCTTTTATATGCACTTTCCCACAGACAGTACAGCACATTCCACAGCCTTTGATGAACCAGTTGTGGACCACTGGTTGAAACAGAAAATAGCCCAAACTGCAAATGGGTCCCACTGAGCAGGATCGATCGGATGACCAGACCTTCACAGGTGGACACTCTACCGCCTGAGCTATGTCCCGCTTGTTGCGTGTACTGTCGCCATAATATTCCATAACGATGATTAGATAGTTGACCACCAATTGATGAGAACATAGAACAAATAAAGAGATGGTTGTTAAGTTGAGTTATGTTGTATTGTGAGGGAGAGATATCACATGTCGGAGTAGTCTTTATTCTTCAGCCATCTTGTACCCACTGGTGCCCAACGGAATAGGTATACAACAATGGTGACATAAGTTCTTTTTCGCACTTTGTAAGATGAAGCCCCATAGGCACTCATACTATCATACTATGATAGTATGATTCATAGTCATAGGAAGGATCGTGGGAGAACCAACTTTGGGTGAACAGAACGCCCAATATGTCAAGTGTGCCAACGATGTCGACACCTGGTGGTTTAACTTTAAACTATTATTAGTGTTTGGCTATCATTCATATTCAAATGCAACATTTGCGAAACTCTTTAAACATATAACAAAACAATTGCGCAAAATCAAATTGAATAAAGGTACCACAGTATATTCTTCATAATTCGACGGTTTTAGGTTTGCGCCATATGTGTTGGAGAATATATTAGCTTGATCAGGACAGAGAGCGTGTATATAAACAGATGAGAGGGACAACTCCCGCGAAAAACGGTAACACAGGCTACAGTGGCGTTCCTGGTGGTTAGTGTTGAACAAGCCTTGAGTTTGCCGGTACGCTCAGTGCAAAACATTTGTTTTTATTCAAAATTAATAGAAATCCAGAACCCTAACCTTATAAATTCAATATAATCTTGTTGGTAAACATGTTTTCTATATGTGTACTAAGCGGCTTGTTTCTATTTGGTGTAGTTTTAGAGATATTTCACTTTTTCTGTAGGAAGATTGCACACGACCATTGACAATGCCTTGAGTTTGCCGTACGCGTAGTGAAAAACGTCAGTTTTATTCCAAATTAATAGAAATCCAGAACCCTAACCATATCAATTTAATATAATCTTGTTGGTAAACATGTTTTCTATGTGTATTCCAATCAGTTTGTTTCTAGGTGGTGTAGTTTTAGAGATATTTCACTTTTTCTGGATGAAGATTGCACACGACCATTGACAATGCCTTGAGTTTGACAGCTGTGTCATATACTGTTCAACAACCACCACTTGGAGCACCACAGTCGGCAGATGTTACATGCTCTAGTATGGGAGTTGTCCCTCTCATCTGTTTATATACACGCTCTCTGATCAGGATCAGGGGTCTGCCTAGATAAAAGATTCACCCGGTACTTGTAGTACACGGGTGAAGACCATCCTTATATAAATACGGGCGAAAATAGTGTTAGTATGGAACAACAAGTAGAATGCCTAGCACCAGTGTCAAATGGTTACTTAAGCCGTGTTCACACGGGCAAAATATAAAGCGATTTAGACAAGGCGAATCATATGAATCGATTTAGTTTCGCGTTCACACGGGCAGTGCTTTGAATCGGTTTAAGGCGGAAGTGGATATCTGCGCATGAGCAAGTCCATAAGAACCAGTGCTTAAGCTAGTTCGCTTCATATAAACCACCTCGCGAGGTGGTTTATATAAAGCGAATCATATGAATCGATTCAGCCCTAATCCGCCTCACATCGCGTTCACACGGCAAAATGGAAGGCGAACTAGGCAAGGCGCTTTATATGAGGCGGATTAAATCGCCCGTGTGAACATGGCTTTATATCGGCACAGACTTGGTGAAATGGGAGAGAATGCAAAAAGACAAGATGGCGGCCGTAGAACGCCGTCGATTTCACTTTTAAATCTTATTAAACTAGATATTATATTATATTTTTCAACTCAAAGGTAGCGGGCTATCAATAATACATATGTAAAGAATAATTGTTGCTTCTTAGATTGTGAAATTAGGCTCTCAATTCTTTGACCCGCATTTTCGACAGCTTTTACATAGGGTTGGTTTGTACCCCTACTGCAGCAGTACGGGGTGAATCTTGTATCTAGGGTCTGCCTATCTTGAGAAGGGTCCACAGCAACGAAAGGATGAAAAACGGCTGACCACTGGGTCATATCGAGCATACCCTTGCTGGATGAGTTTCCCATTCAGTAAGTAGTGATATTGTGTGATTTAAACAGAAATCAATGTAGATCAATTTCAAATATACTTCAAACAATTTAATCTGTGCAAAAGATACATAAATATGTGATAATGTCTGAAAAATAAACTAGACAAATAATATTTGACTACACTGCTAGCTCTGTGGAGGTCTAGCCTGGTCCCCTGGCATTCATTTGCATGGGCAGAGGCACAGCAGTTTTCATCTATTATCACTCACTTTCCAACCTGGGACCATATGCATGGAGCAGTGTTAGAGAGCCAAACCGCGTTTAGGGAGGGATTTCTGGTTTAGCGCCGAAAAGTTGGTATGCATGGAGCAGTGTTAGGCTTAACACCGCGCGTTTAAACTAGGTTAAGCTAAACCAGAAAAAAGCTGGTTTACAGGCGATGTTAGTTATCAAATCTATTGAAGGCGATCATATTTAACAGAATTACATACCGAATAAGTGAAATTTAAGCAAATTAACCCTAAAAACGAAGCGATATTAACGCAGCCGCCGCATTGGCGGCGATATTAAGAGTTATATTTTCGAATCGACGAGCGTAAAGTAAACAAATCGCCGCCGCCGCCAGTATGGAACGCGACGTCGATGCGGCGGCGGCGGCGATTTGTTTACATTACGTTCGTCGATTCGAAAATATAACTATTAATATCGCCGCCAATGCGGCGGTAGCCTTAATAACGCTTCGAATTTAGGGTTAAATTGGTCAAATTTCACTTATTGCGTATGTAATTCTGTTAAATATTATCGCCTTCAATAGATTTGAGCCTAATATATGGCTACAAACGCAGAGGGATTTCCCAAATCTATAAATACATTCACGTTAAGCTAACACTCACCGTTTAGGCTGCCATGCATACGTTTTCGAGGCCGCCGATAAACGGTGATAGCTACCCAGTGTTAGAGCCTTAACACCACACGCCACTAACACCGCTCCATGCATACGGGCCCTGGTCCCCTAGCCTTTGTACCGGAAACAAGTTTAAACGGGCTGAAACGAGTTCAACCATGGCTGGTTGGGTCGCACCGTGGCTAGTTGGGTCGCTCCGTTTTGCGCTGAATATGCTTATGCCTATCTTGTGATTTTCAGGTGGCACGCAGGTGAAATAAAATCCCATTGGAATAAAAACGTGATGGAATAAACAAACTATAAAGCATCATATTTTAAAGGGACCAGCTATAGCTCGCTGGGACACTGCACATACTCCGACAAATGCTCTCCAAGCACAACTTTGTTTAGTTTTTATGTTTAAATGAACCAAGTATGTGTGGGGAGAGTAGGGGACCAGGGCGATGCTAGTCCAGAGAGCGTGTATATAAACAGATGAGAGGGACAACTCCCATACTAGAGCATGTAACATCTGCCGACTGTGGCGCTCCAAGTGGTGGTTGTTGAACAGCTTAAGCATATGGGCAAACCTCAAGGCATTTTCAATGGCAGTGAGCAATCTTAAATATCTCTAAAACTACAACACCTAGAAACAAACTGATTGGAATACACATAGAAAACATGTTTACCAACAAGATTATATTAAATTGATATGGTTAGGCTTCTGGATTTCTATTAATTTTGAATAAAACTGACGTTTTTCACTACGCGTACGGCAAACTCAAGGCATTGTCAATGGCCTTGAGCAGTCTTCGTACAGAAAAAGTGAAATATCTCTAAAACTACACCACATAGAAACAAACCGCTTGGAACACATATAGAAAACATGTTTACCAAAAGGATTATATTAAATTGATAAGGTTAGGCTTCTGGATTTCTATTAATTTTGAATAAAAACAAATGTTTTGCATTGAGCGTACCGGCAAACTCAAGGCTTGTTCAACACTAACCGCCAGGAACACCACTGTAGCCTGTGTTACCGTTTTTCGCGGGAGTTGTCCCTCTCATCTGTTTATATACACGCTCTCTGGCTAGTCTGAACTGCAAAGGCAGTTTGTTGTGTCCAAAATGGCCGCCCCCATAGGCGGCGGCCATTTGCAATGGAAAAGCTGCGCTGTGATTGGCTGAAATTGCGGTGCTCGCCGGCAACAGGATCAGAAGCATTTGCTGGCAGCTGTTGTTTTAAAAATGGCTGGGTGAGTGGAGATAAGGGAGAGTAAAACTGGGGTATTTTCAATCTTCTTTAGAGTAGTTCAATCAGGAAATATATTTGTGTAATGTAAAATATATGTTAGTACAATTACAATGCATAATTCAATGAGAAACAGAAAAAATGAAAAACGTTTTTGTTGTTGATGAATGTAAAAAGTGTTCTGCTGTGGATGGGGTTTGAACCCACACTACCAAACAACTTCAGATTACAAGTTCAACACTCTAACCACTAGGCCACAGAGACCACACATAATTAGTAGTCTCACTTCAGGGTATTTGTGTATAGGACATCACATATAAAAGGTTTGTACGTATGTACGTACGTACCCCCTCCACTGCAGGACTTTTTTTATATTCAACAACAAAAAAACTTTTTCATCTATATCTGTTTCTCATTGAATTATGCAATGTAATTGTACTAACATATATTTCACATTACACAAATATATTTCCTCAAGGTTAGGGTTCTGGATTTCTATTAATTTTGAATAAAACTAACGTTTCGCACTGCGCGTTCCAGCAAACTCAATGCCAATTACCCTCATCTAGGTCACTCTCCTGTACACCACCAAGTGGAAAGGTTCAGTACTAAGCATGCACCACCCCTGTGGCACACATCTGAACTATTTCCGAGTTCGTTTGTTTTCCACGCGGCGGATAGCTGGCCGCTTTAACTATATATATATATATATATATATATATATATATATATGAGTCAGCCTCATGAAAACGGGCCAATCGGTGGTCAAGTGAAGATGTCGGCATCGCAATTCTTAAAAGTGTAGTGCATTTCTTTGTTTCATAATAAATTATCCTAGAAACAAATCAGGTTTTTTATTTTCTTGACCTTTACATTCAGGATAAATTTTAAGATTTTCCAACACCTCTTAATGCTAAATCATAATTATACCGATCGACGCCGACATCCGATGATCGACGCCGACAACTTTAACAGATGTCGGCGTCGCAATTCTTAAAGTGTTGTGCATTTCTTTGTTTTATATTATATTATCCTAGAAACAAATCACGTTGTTGTATTTTCTCGACCTTTACATTCAGGATAAATTTAAAGACTTTCCAACACCTATGTCAATGCTAAATTATAATTATACTGATCGACGCCGACATCCATGCTCGATGCCAACAACTTCCACCAATTGGCCTCTTTTCGTGGTCCTGGCCCATATATATATATATATATATATGAATATTATATATACACACACTTGTAATTTCAGGTGGTACGCAGATGCATACCTAAGTTTATGGAAACTATGCCCCCGATCCACTCTCTCTAATCTACTGATCTAATCTAATTTAATTTGCGTTTATAATTACTTTAAAAAAAAGGAGATTTAAGAGGTTACTTTGACAGACTTTTACAGATATCTGAAATGAAAACATGTCAAGTTGAAGTTGCATCAACTGAGGTTTCTAAGAGTAAGATTCGTCGTACAGTAAAACCTCTAAATTGACCGACCTTAGGACCGAATTTTAAGTGGTCCATTTAGGGAGGTGGTCGGTTTAGGGAGTTCGAATACGGTTACAATGGTGTTGTTGGGACACAAATAAATCGATCGATTTAGCGGAGTGGTCGATATGTGGAGGTGGTTGGTTAGAGAAGTCTTACTGTATTCTTAAGATTTATCTGTTAACTCACATTTAGCCTATCTATTTCACTCCAACTATACATCTGCTGAAATTTGTATTGCATTTCAATAAGGCTTTCTCTGAATGAAACGTGGGCAATATGCGCAGTATGCAAAGCCTACTAAAGATCAATGTAGATATGCGTGTTATTTCCAGAGCATTTTCTTTTTTTGTTCAAGTGTTTTTATTCCTCTGATTAAGATGTTGTCAGTGCTAATGCACTGGTCTTCCAGCTCTAATGACAATTGCCACTACACAGTAAACAAATCCACAACAATATAGATAGACAGTTACAGGGAAATAAGCAAAACATCGGTACATGAATGACAGGTAAAGAACAAGATAAGAGAAAAAAAGAAACATATACGGGGAGGTAACTATGTTAGACTAGTATGGTTTAGCATTAATAGGGGGTGGGGCATAACTGAATATCTTTATAGTTGTGACATACTCGTTGAAAGGGTGCTGGTGCATTCTAATCAGCTATTTTTCTCTACTCTATAGTAGCACCAATGTGCAAAACTTGCTAGTCACAGAGACCAAGCCTATTCTGCAAGGGCTTTCCCTATGTGTACGGGACAATTAACGTTGTTTGTTTGCTGTTGTTTTACATCCTAGACACATCTATGGTCATATCAAGATGACTACCGACTTGTGACAGTGCACACTCAAGGCGATTCTATAGTGATGCGCCACTGGGAGACCAGGCCACCGGCAACATGACCCAATATCCCACTCTGTCACATTATCCTGAAACTGTACTAACCAGTCCTATCATATTAGTGCCAAGCGCCAAGCTAGGTTGTGACAAGTATCAATTGCATAAGTCACTGGTTTGACTTGGCTGGGATTCGAACTCGCGACTTTCCACACGGGAAGCCTAGATTATAATGATTAATCTATTTATTTATTTCAAACAATAGCAGAAGCTCAAAGTCATCGGACTATGCAACTTTAATTATATTAAAGTCGTGCATGCTTGCTCTATCATCTAATCGAAGATCACACAGCACATAAACCATTCAGAGAACAGGAAGAAATGCTTCCCTGGGCGACTCAGTAAATCACCCAAAGCTATTTTCGCTTAAATAAAATCAAATCAAGATGCAAGAAGTAACTACGCAATAATATTCTGTCATTCTAAAGACTAATCTATTGTGATTTCAAGCTGGTTTTTTTTATTGTTGCTTATGTTGTTGTTCAGGCTTCTTGTTTCGTGCGATTGGAATAGGACAAAAGGACTTCTTTTAGTGATACGCATTTTCCTGTCGCCTCGGCAGAGTGCTTTGCCAAGTATGTTTTATTGGTGTATTTGCTAGATGTCTTAGCACGCCTGTAGTGACAGTTCTTTTCCTTTGTGTATATATATATACTATTATATATATAAAATTGGAGACTCATTGACACCAGAAGTGAAGATCAAATGTGGAGTGCGACAAGGATGTGTTCTATCACCTAGTCTTTTCAACATTTATACGGAAATGATTTTCAGAGAAATAGATGACATCATAGGAATAAATGTTGGAGGTGGAAATATCAATAACACAAAATGGCCAGATACTCAACATTATTCCGCTAGGGTAAGGACTGGTTGGCTCAATGTCAGGATAATCTGACTGAGTGGGATATCACGCTATGGTACTGGTGGCCTGGTATTCCAGTGGGCAGCACTATTAAGTCATCATGATTGATTGATTGATTGGTGGTTGCTTTATGCCGTGTCGGCAGCATAGGCCATATTCACGGCGAGAAATGTTTGTTTTTTGTTCAAACCATCGCTTTTACATGTAAAAGCAGACAATCAATTATGTGCCAATAGACACTAATTAAATTAGAAAGCTCACAATCATATATCTGTGGTCAAGGGAAACAAATTCCCATAGAAAAAGAAAAGTTTCATTAATAATTAATAGAATCCATTTAGTAAACTATATAGGTGAGTCCAGCTGCCCTCAAAAAGGCTAAAATGTTTTCCTGTTTTACCTTAGTAAAAAGGTCATGCATACTGTCTGCAGTGTAGAACCGTTGGCGCAGGGCCAAAAAATCAACGCAACTTAGTAAAATGTGTTTGAGTGTCAGTGGGGACTGACACCCAATACATTCAGGGGGAGGTTCCCCCTTGAGCAGAAAAGCATGTGTAAGCCACGAGTGGCCAATACGGCAGCGGCTAAGGACCACTTGGTCCCGCCGACCTCCCGCATGAGTCTGTGGTGGCTTTCCCACAGATGGTTCAATTTCTTTAAGTTTATTAATGTTTTCATCCCACTCATGTTGCCATTTGGATTTTATGTGGGTGGCTATTAGTGGTTTCAGATCAGAGTGAGGGATCAGACACGGTTCAAGATCACAGTTCAGGGCCTTCTTCGCAGCCCGATCAGCTCGTTCGTTTCCTTGTATGCCGGCATGGCCAGGCACCCAGCACAGGTGGATGTCATACCCATCTGTTGTCAGTTGGTTCATTTTATAAATGACCGTTGCTAGAATAGGGTGATTCGTTTTCAGTCCAGCAATAGCCAGGAGGCAAGAGAAGGAATCACTGTATATAACATAGTTGGTGTGGTTGGATACCTCGATACACTCCAAAGCGAGAAGGAGTGCTCGGGCCTCTTCAGTGAAAATCGAGCTCTGATCGGGCAAACGTACACCAAATTTTTACCGTCGGCAGACTGCCGCAGCAGCTACCCGGCTTTGGTCTTTCGAACCATCAGTGTATATGGAGAGGTGGTCTGCAAACTGGCCTTGAATCTCTGCATGCAGTCCTTTGTACTCGAGTGGATGTGTCCCAGATTTCCTCAGTTCCGTGAGTCGGAGGATAACCGATGGCTTTCTCAACGACCACGGGGGATGTTCTGGGACTTTGGCATCCTCCAACACGTCCAAATCCACGCCTAAGGCCTCCAAATGAGGTTTCATTCGGAGCCTCAGTGGCCGGATGTAATTTGGCCTGGCTTCATACCTGGATTCGTCATGTTGCTCGAATAGACAATTGTGTGCAGGATTCAATGCATTAGTTTTTATCTTGACTACATATTGCATGGCCAGTTTGATTCTCCTGTTATTAAGTGATGGTTCATTGGCTTCGACATAAAGGCTCTGAACTGGTGAGGTGCGGAAGGCCCCAAGGGCCAAGCGCAGTCCCTGGTGGTGGATCGTGTCTAGCAGCCCAATATATGATTTCCTTGCGGAACCATATACTATGCTGCCGTAATCCACTCGTGAACGAACCAAGGTTCTGTACACGGAGAGCAGAACATCTCTGTCCGCTCCCCACTCTGAGCTGGACAGCACCCTCAGAATATCCAGCGCTTTCAGGCATCTTGTTTTCAGGTACTTTATATGTGGCACAAAAGACAGTTTTGCGTCGAGAATGAGGCCCAGAAATTTGGTTTTCTCAACGACTTTAATGGGATCCCCATCCAGGGTCAGCTCCGGTTCCGCATGTATTCTACGCAGCAGGCAGAAGTGCATGCAGACTGTTTTGGTCTTGGAAAATTTGAAACCGTTCAGAACTGACCATCGATGGATCCCATTTATGCTTGGTTGTAGCTGTCTCTCTATGACATTCATGTTAGCACCGCTGTAATATAAAACAAAGTCGTCCACGAAAAGACTACAGGAGACCCCCTGCTTTACAGCAGCAGCAATACCATTGACCTTGACCCCGAAAAGGGTCACGGCCAGTATGCTGCCTTGAGGTACTCCTAGTTCCTGTGAGTGTAGGCGGGAATAGGTAGTCTTGACACGGACGCGGAAATGCCTGAAGGCTAGAAAGTTCCTGATGAAAATTGGCAAGTGGCCACGAAGGCCAATCGCATGAAGATCCTCCATGATGCCATGCTGCCATATATCGTCATGAGTGAACACTGTCACAGGTCGGTTCCCGTCTTGATATGACCTTAGATGTATCCATGATGTAAAACTCCAACCAACCGACCAACCGACCACCTCCACAGATCGACCACTTCCCTATAGGGATCGCTTTATTTGGGTCCCAAACGATGGCCCATACAATACCATTGTAACGATGAAGAAAATCCTCCATAAACCTCCCATCTCCCTATAAATGGACCATTTAAAGGTGGTTCTATGGTCGGTCGATTTAGAGAGGTTTTACTATATATACATATATAGTATATGCACACACATGCGTGTTAGAGAATTCAAAACGGTCGCTCCCTGGGGAGTCTGAATGGTGCGACATGCGGATACAAAAAGTAAGATGTGAATGGTCGACAAACAGTTGTCATCATAGCAAGTGTTGCTGGGTTAGCATATACTATAATGACAGATTCTACTATACATATGGCAGAATCTTTGCTGCAATGACCGGCTGGCTAAACAATGAACTCACTGAAACATGTATTATATATATATATAGATGTTACTTGTATAAATATATATCCTTATATATCCAGAAAGTACTAACATCTAGAGACATAAATATAAAAACAAGACTCCGACTGCTAAAATGCCATGTGTGGTCTACACTTTTATATTGCTGCGAGACATGGACTTTGAAGAGAGCAATAACAACAAAGCTCGAGGCATTTGAAATGTGGCAATACAGAAGAATGTTAAAAATTCCATGGACAGCAATGATAAGCAACGTGGAGGTCCTAACAAGAATGAAAATAAAGAGACAGATAATACAAACGATCAAAAACAGAAAAATTAAATACTTTGGCCACATGATACGACACCAGGAATCACAGAGAAGAATACTGGAAGGGAAGATAGAAGGGAAAAGACCAAGAGGGAGAAGGAGAACAACATGGATGGACAACATCACTGAGTGGACAGCAATGAGCTATGCGGAATGCGTGAGAGGAACGAATGACAGGAAGAGATGGAGGTCCATTGCAGCCAACCTTCTTCGAGAAGACGGCACCCATTGATTGATTGATTGATATCCTTATAATATAAATATATATAAATATATGTATATCGCAATACTTGTATATACATACTTGTGTATATCCTTCTATGTATATCTCGGCGGGGGGGATGAAAGTGGGAAATATTTCACCTAGAGCAGGATTCGAACCCACAACCCTTGCATTCCGCGCAAACCATTACACCACCCAGACGTCCTGTTATCATCACCCTATCCGTGGCTACCTGTCTATGTGGTTGTTTGCCTGAAAGGTCAGTGCAGACTACACACACGCACACATATATATATCTATATATATATATATATATATTATATATACTTGTATATATATATATAGTTTTTGTTTGTTTTTTGTTTTTGTGATGGGTGTATTCATGCTGTCCTTAATGGTTAAGTCTAATGAGTTGTTTTCGCCGCTAGACTCCCCTTCTTGTTTTTTATCACTTTCAGTTGTTGTGTAGCTAATTACTGCATGCATTCTTTCTCTGTTTGTAAGCATTCTCCCACATCCCCAAACCTCTGTGAGTTTGTTCATTCTACAATCGAATAATTGTTTGGTTACCTATAGTTAATTTCTCTGAATGTCTTCACCTTGCTGTGTTAGTGGTCATTAGGTTTTGATGTTACGTTTAAAGTTTACCTTTTGTATGCATCATACCTAGCATCTATACCCTCTAAAACTTTGGTTGAATTATCAGCGTATTTTCTATTTATTTCTTTATCTATCTTTCTCTTTTTTAATTCATTTTATTTATTGTTCTCATTGGTCTAGCAGTGCATTTAGCTCTCTTTTGATTAATGTTTTATATGTTTCTATTATCCCTGTATTTCTTTCTTCTACTCCCAGTGTATTCCATTCCCTTGCCTTCATGTACTCCTCTCATATGATCTGTTTTGGCTCTGTTTATTATCAGTCTGGGGCCATCACAACCTCTTGTTGCCTTTTTTTTGTTACCTGCACCCTCCCAGGCTTCCTTCTCCCCCTGAATGCTGCTATTTTTCCTGTCATTTAGTGTCTTGACTCTTGCTTTCCTATGGAGACCATCAGTTGGGTCTATCTTCCACTTTCATACATACCTTAAGTACTCTATTTTGTAGCCTTTGTAGTTTATCCAACATATTTTTGTTACCCCCCATATATATCACATCACCATTGTCGAAGTATGGTAGTACCATACCTTTATATATTTTAATAGCCATATTTGTAGTTGGGTATTTTCTGGTATTCGCTAATAAATCCAGATTTTGTGGTTTGCCTTCTTGATTCACCTTCATTCATACCTCTCAGTATGTCATTTGTTAGATTGGATATAGTTTTTGTTGTGGAGAATCCCTTTCTGAACCCATTTAGTATTTTCTCACTATCTAGATGTTTCATGATGGGTTTGTACATTAATTTATCTATCAGCTTGCCTGGAGAGGTAGGAGTAATATCCACTTTTTATATATACTTTTTGTATATACTTTATATATACTTGTTATAAGACCAGACGGGATGGCCAAATGAGTTAGAGTGTCTGTCTCCCTTGCTGGTAGAGTGTCCGTCTCCCTTGCGGTCGTGGGTTCGAACCCTGGTCGAGTCAAACCAATGCCTTGAAAATTGTTACTTGTTGCTCCCTAGTCAGGCGCTCGGCATTATTAGGACAGGGCAAGGATAATGTGACTGAGTGGGATACCAGGCAATGGTGCCAGGGCCTGGTTTCCCAGTGGAACAACACTATAAAGTCGTCATGAGTGCACACTGTCACAAGTCTGTACCCGTCCTGATATGACCTTAGATGTTGCTAGGACGTAAAGCAACAAAAAATATACTTTTATATGTGCTTTTTATATATAGCTTTTATATATACTTTATATATATACTTTTTATATACTTTTTATTTATACTTTTTATATATACTTTTTATATATACTTTTTATATATACTTTTTATATACACGTATTATATATACTTTTTATATACACTTTTGATATACACTTTTGATCTTCTTCATCTTGTCCTTCCACCAGTTGCTGCTCTCCCAGTGTTTAGAGCAGCTGATGGCAATGTTGTTGGCCAATGTCAGGTCTGCAGCAGAGCAGGAAGTGGCCATCATGGGGCTGACCAGTAGGTGTTGCATCGTTTGCCTGATGCCGCAGTCACAGGTTTCCGATGAGTCAGAGTACCCCCACTTCAGCATGTTTACTCTGCACCGGCCAACCTGTGTTCGCAACCGGTTCAGAGCCTTCCAGGTTACCCAGGGGTTCTCTGCGCCAGCGGGGAGGTGTTCTTCGGCACGGATGTTGAGGTGCACGCTGGCGTCTAGGGCTTCGAGTCGCTCCCTCCACATCTCCACACGGGTCGCTGTCGCTGTTGTGTTGATGGGCTTGGTGTTTCTGATGAAGCTCCTACATGACTTTAGGCGTGGCACCACTGCGAGATGTCCATGGAGTGGATGCCCTTGGTTTGTGGCTTGCCGCGTCCGTTCTGTGCGGCTCGGCACCGCTCTCCTGATGTCAGGTGGGGCAATTCCGGCGAGTACGGGCAGGGTATTGATGTTCGTTGGCTTCAGACAGCCTGTGATCATTCAGCAGGTTTCAGTCAGTGTCGCGTTCAGTTTCTTTGCATGGGTAGAGCATTCCCACACGGGACATGCATACTCTGCAGCTGAGTAGCATAGCGCTAGGGCCGATGACCTGAGTGTGGTTGGAGTGGCTCCCCATTTTGAGTTTCTTAGTTTACAGATGATGTTGTTTATTGTTCCGACTTTCTTTTTGGTCTTTTCGATATGTGCTTCATATGACAATGTTCGGTCGAGTGTGACGCCAAGATACACTGGGTGGTTGCAGTGGGCAAGGTTCACACCATTCCAGCTGATGTTGAGCTGTTTGCCACATTCGCGATTCCGCAGATGAAAGAGACTGACTTGCGATTTTGTTGGGTTCGCGCGGAGTTGGTTGGTGGTGCTACTCTGACAGTCTGACTAGAGCTGAAGTCAGTGTTTCTTCAATCGGTGCAAAGTCCAAGCTCTGTGTAGTGACGGCAAGGTCATCTGCATACACAAAGCTGCACGTGCCTGGGTGAATCGGCTGGTCATTCGTGTACACGTTGAAGAGAAGTGGTGCGAGGACACTCCCCTGTGCCAGACCATTCCTCTGTGATCGCCATCTGCTTCTTTTCCCTCTGAGTTCCATGAAGAAGCGGCGGTTCTCTAGAAGGGTGCGTATCATGCACATCAGGCGGTAGTCCATTTTCATGTTGTAGACCTTCTCAAGCAGTCAGCGATGGTTGACTGTGTCATAGGCAGCCGAGAGATCTACGAGGACTATGCCGGTGACTTTCCCTGTTTCAAAGCCGTCTTCGATGGGCTGGGTGAGGTTCAACACCTGGGCAGTGCAAGATTTGCCGGGGCGGAATCCAGCCTGCACTGGGATAAGGAGATGTTCGATAATAGGAGACAGACGGTTCAGTATCAAACGTTTGTACAGTTTGTAGAGGTGGCACAGAAGGGAGATGAGTCCTTTCCTGGCTTCAGCAGAACAACAAAGCGTGACTGCCTCCAAAGTCTTGGTATGCGGTGTGTTCTTGCACACATGTTCAGCAGGTTCAATACCCACTGTGTTGTTTTGGGTCCGAAGCTCTTGATCTCAGTCAAGATTTCATGGAGTCCGGCAGCTTTTCCGTATATAGACTTTTGATATACACTTTTGATATACACTTTTGATATACACTTTTGATATACACTTTTTATATATACTTTATATTTGTATTTGTAGATACACTTGTATATATACTTTATTTATATATTTATGCTTGTATATCTATATATATGTATATATATATATATATATATATATATATATATATATACATGTAAGAGGGGCGCAGACAACACGGACACTGATAGGCGAGTACAGTTATTTTTATTTGGCTTATAGAATAGTTGGGCAACACAACTGTTAACCCACAATAATGTAACCGTAACTGTACTTGGCTGGGCAACACGCCATACCAAAAATAATAACAAAAACAAAACAACAACAAAACCAGTAGGTGTTGACCGGGGTAGGCCGAGTGAGGTAATGGGGCCTTGTCAAGGATGGGAGGGACGAAGAACGGTGGAGCTGGGGCACCACCTGACCGACTCGAACCCAAATGGACAATGGTTAACGTAGCCAACTCTTAGCACCAGGGGGGGGGGGGGGGGGGGGCTCTGCGCCTTACCCTACACCGGCATATCCAAGATATACGTGCGCGTGTGTGTGTGTGTATATATATATATATATATATATATATATATATATAGTCAGAGTACCCCCACTTCAGCATGTTTACACTTGATATACACTTTTGATCTTCTTCATCGTGTCCTTCCACCAGTTGTCTATTTCAGATGCTGCTCTCCCAGTGCTTAGAGCAGCTGATGGCAATGTTGTTGGCCAATGTCAGGTCTGCAGCAGAGCAGGCAGTGGCCATCATGGGGCAGACCAGTAGGTGTTGCATCGTCTGCCTGATGCAACATATATATATATATATATATATATATATATATATATATATATATATATATATACCGACACTAATCTACATCCAGTGGAGGTGAGGAGGCCGCAGGTGGCGCCACCAGTACAGTGTTGGGTCTTATGGAGTATAATAAGGATAATAATTCCCTTATGTATCTTTATTCTCGCATAATTCACCCACACACATGTATATATATATATATATATATATATATATATATATATATATACAAGTCGCGGCGTCATGACCCTCCTGTCACGGTAGTTTCTATTCCGGCGTGCCTCATTAGTCCTACTGTATCTTGGCACACTGGGGAGAGAGACTGGGTTAAATTATTCCAATTGGATATCTTCTGTGTTAGTAGGGCGTCGTGCAATGGAGAGAGGCCAGGGCATGAGACGGAGGGGTACCGGCAGTAATTGAGGTGCGATGATAGTGGTGTAATTGTCACGTCAAAGACAGTCTGACCCTAATTACACTCTTTGATCAGTTGATCATAGGAT
Organism: Branchipolynoe longqiensis; assembly: GCA_030323885.1. Classification (NCBI taxonomy): domain Eukaryota; kingdom Metazoa; phylum Annelida; class Polychaeta; order Phyllodocida; family Polynoidae; genus Branchipolynoe; species Branchipolynoe longqiensis. The sequence goes on from CM059188.1 coordinate 28,230,128, forward strand.
TAAGGCGATGGAAGTTTGCCATTCACGTAGCCGCTAATATTGATAGATGTGCATGGAGTGTTGTCAATCATAGCACTGCATTAAATATGGGTGTGGCATTGGAGGTGTTTTATTACAAATTAATGCCTTTAGTTTATAGCGATATAGCGAATGGTAGACAGGAAGTATGAACACTTATTTGTCTCTCTTTTTTTTTTGTGGGTACATTAGTTGTCCCAAGCAGGGGAAATCCCAGTCACAGACGACTGGTCTTCCCCACTCCACTGCTGGTCGATAGAAAGCCCGAGCCTACACTTTTACCGACCCAAGGGATTTTTAACCTCCCACACCACATAGACATGGTATGAGAGCAACCAGCCTTTGATGATGCTGTAAGTTATACACAGCGGTGGAAATCCAAATTGGCAGAGCTGGGGGCATGGGCAATCGAACCGCCGACCCTCAGATTAGGAGTCTGACCTAGAAAAAGTCAGACGCTCTAACCACTCGCCACAGAACAGAACAGAGAAGTTCAGTGGATAGGTTAAGCTGTTTGCTTGAACTTCGACGGTGTCGAGACGGGGCTAATTTGATTCATGATCCATAATTAATATGCCCAGCGTTTATTTATTTCCTACTTAAATCATCATTCTAGTCCATTTAAAATGGCACAGGACGACTCTACTTCGACAAAGAGCTCTTTTCCAAAATGTGAGAAGCGCCGATAAAAATAAAAAGAGCTTGCAATGCCAATGCCAAGCTCGTAGCTCGTGCTTTGGAAGAGAGCTCTTCATATGTGTATATATATCAACATCTCTTTATATATATGAAGAGTTTGGCATTGACATTGCAAACTCTTTTAAAAATATTTTATCGCGTTTCGGAAAAGAGCTCTTCATATGCTCTCCAAGCACAGGTTTACATGAATTATCTATTTATATAACCAAATATGTGCCTGAAGAGTGATAGCGGTATAGCATAGTGGACCCTGTGTGTGCTGGCTGTACATGGTTGGGTGATAATAGAGGGAAAATCTAGTGAAAAACATAGACAGAGAGCTAGAAAGATATGCCTAACATAACAGGTCAAGTATATGTTTTCACTAATGTTTTAAATGGCGCCACTCTCACATTTAAAAAGCTTTCGTGCTTATTCAGGATATGAGACAATAAAAGAATATGGAGCCATCGGCCCGTCTTATTTAGGCTATAGTGGCGCCATCTAATGGAAACCAAGTGCGACAGAATAAATCTTTCTGTTGATTGGTTGCTGTCGTTGTAGATTACCAGAGCTATGACTATTTTAAAATCTGTATTTTCTTTCTGTTTCCCCCCCCCCTTTTTCCCCCCTTTTTTTTCTTTCTCCTCCCTTCCGTCATTTTTTCTTCTCTTCTTCCTTCCTTCCTTTCTTTCTCCCTTTCTTTCTTCCTTTCTTTCTTCCTTTCTTACCGGACGCGGTGGCCGAATCGGTAGAGTGCGGGCCTCACATGTGGTAGGTCGAGAGTTTGGTTCCCGGTCTAGTCAATGCAATGACTTATCAAATTGATACTTGACGCTTCCTAGCTTGGCGGTCGGCATTAATAGGATAGGGCAAAGACTGGTTAGCTCAGTGTCAAGATAATGTGACTGAGTGGGATATCGGGTCATGGTGCCAGCAGCCTGATTTCCCAGTGGGACATAAAGTCACCATGAGTGCGCACTGTTATAAGTCGGCACTCATCCTGATATGACCTTAAATGTTGCCAGGATGCAAACCTCCAACAACCAAGAAATCTTTCTTTCTTCTGTCTGCTTTCTTCTTTCCTCTCATCTCTTCATCTCTTCTTTCCTTCCTTCCTTTCTTCCTTCCTTTCTTTCTTTCTTTCTTTCTTTCTTTCATAGCCGTGTTCACACGGGCGATGTAAATCGATTCGTAGAAAGCGACTTTTATAGTTTGCCTCACATTTCTCGTGTGAACGGACGTCTGAGGCGGATTAGGGCTGAATCGACTCATGTGATGCGCATACTGTAGACCACCTCTCGAGGTAGTTTACGTGAGGCGATTTCTGTGATTCGATTTATTTTGCCCGTGTGGACGCACTGAGGCGGATTAAGCACCTCACACGCATGCGCAGTCGACACCTCAGTTTGTTGACTTTCCGGTCGATCAAAAGCGCATATTATATAATTTGGTCTATGAACCTGTTAGAGGTGCACAGATATTTTTTTCATGATTTATTTTTAGGGTTTCACTGCCCAGCAGAAGTTTTGACCGTTCCAAACCAATACGGTTCAGTCCATACATATCTAGGTCGAACCCACATTCTCTAGTGCCGACATCGACAAACCCAAACTGGCGCTGCTTAGTATCGACTTGCTCATGCGCAGATTTCGATTTCCGGCCCAAGTACTGCCCGTGTGAACGGGCTGCTAATTCGACTCACCTGATTCGATTTGTCTAATTCGCTTCACATTTTGCCCGTGTGAACACGGCTATAGTTTGTTTGTGTCGAGAATTAATAGTTGTTCGAGGGTTCCAGTCGCATATGATGCCTACGCATCCGATTAGGAAGTAAATATTATTTGCAGTTTGTGGAATTATTCTGCATCGAAACATAAACAATGCACCCAATATCCTAAATAATATAATCATAAGCTTAATAGTCTGGCAATTATCATAAACACATGTATATATTTATGGCACAACCAGGTGTGATTTGATACTTTAATCAATAGAGCAGGTAATGTACCTCCTATATATGCTCTAAATAGTTTAAAGCTAAATATATCTTAGATCTCTATATAGAGGTCGTAGTATTTCATCATGACATTGGGAATATTTGTGCGAGAATGATTGTATATTTTCATTTTTAATTTCTGGTGGCAATTTTCATCAAATGAGCATTAATATGGCTATAAACTATAAGTTTAATATTTACTCGCATGATCAATGTGGATATTTTTGGTCGCTAATCTTTATCATCTAAATATCCTATATATAATATATATAATTTAGGATTATGAAAGTAACCATGTGCTAGTTTCTGTGGCAGAGTGGTTAGAGTGTCTGACTTTTTTTCTAGGTCAGACTCCTAATCTGAAGGTTGGTGGTTAGATTCCCTGTGCAAACCCACCTCTGCCAATTTGGATTTCCACCCCTGTGTATAACTTACAGCGTCATCAAAGGCCGGTTGCTCTCATACCAAGGCCCGTATGCATGACGCTGTGTTAGCGAGCCAAAACTGGTTTTGGCGGAGATTTCTAGGTTAGCGGTGAAAACTCAGTACACAAAGAGCGGTGTTAGCCCAAACATACCGAGTGTAAGCTAACACTGCATCATGCATACGGGCCATGTCTATGTGGTGCGGGAGGTTAAAAATCCCTTGGGTCAGTAAAAGTGAAGGCTCAGGTTTTCTATTGACAAACTGTTTAATGGTGAAAACAAGTCTATTCAGACTTATCCATGATAGGCAGTATAAATCATCAAGAAAAAGAAATTCTCCTTGAGTTATTCCTCGTATGATCTAGGATGGGGAACGAACCACTGGGGCTAATCTGTAAATTATTGGAGTCAGCCAACCATAATGACCTACTAACTGACTGTTTGTTTCATTTAATGACGCCTCTAGAGAGCATTGATTTTTATAATTGGTGATTGGACGTCAAACATATGGTCATTCTGACATATTGCTTTGGAGGAAACCCGCTGTTGCCACATAGGGTACTCTTTCCGATAAGCAGCAAGGGGTCTTTTAATGTTTTATATGGATTTTCCCACATACAGGACAGCACATACCACAGCCTTTGATGAACCAGTTGTGGACCACTGGTTGGAATGGAAAATAGTCCAAACTGCAAATGTGTCCACTGAGCAGGATCGATAGGATGACCCACACCATCACAGGTGGATACTCTGCCGCCTGAGCTATGTCCCGGTCTTACTAACGAACCAGAGAACAATCCACAGATTGATAGGAGAATCTCTTCATGAAATAGCCATAAAGTATGTTTTTGCTCTTCCGTAATGAATTACAGAGGAAGATTCTAAGCAATCATTACACTGCAATAGCAAAGTGCGACGAAGACCCTGAAGGTTTGTTTGTTGTTGTTTAATGTCCTAGCAACATCTAAGGTCATATCAGGATGGGTACCGACTTTTGACAGTATGCACTCATGGCGACTTCATAGTGCTGCCCCACTGGGAGACCATGCCGCCATTTTTAAGTCAATAGTTTGACTCGACCAGGATTCGAACCTACGATCCCATGGGTTCGGATCGTACTTCTGATCTCCCAAAACAGGAGGCAGATGCTCAACCCATTCGGCCATCCTGTCTGGTCTTAGACGCTGAAGGTACCCAGGAGCCAACTTTGAAGTTGCATAGTCCAATGAAAGATAACATTTTCAAAGCCAAAACAGTGATTTATTTTTTACCCTACATATCTGGCTTAGATATTGGTGCACTTTTAAAACATTTGTTGCTGCATAAAATGGAATATTAAGTCAATTTAATAGAAGATGTTACAATTGAAGCATACACTGTCAAAGTTTTGACATGCTTGGCAAAATTAATTTGGCATGCTTCCAAATCAAAGTTACTTCAAACTAAAGTTAAGTCTATTATAATTATCAACCCAATTGGAACAACACGAACATCAAGTATATAGTTGCGTATTTTTATTTCAGATCTTCTTTTCTATATAGTCTCTTTTGTGCTTGATGTTTGTATTGAGGCTAGATACGCTGTTGACCAAGTGGAGTTGATAGCGTTCTCGTAGCCGAGTATGTTGTGGTCTTGTGGGACGTATGGGTGGACTGCCGTTGATGTCCATTGCCCAAGGCTCTTGATGTCGTGGAGGGGGACTCCGATGTCGGCGCATGACTGTCATTTTTAGTGTCAATGTATTTATCTAACAAAATGGCAGCAACTCACAAAACCATCAGACTGTGTAACTTTAAACACACATGGATCTGGCTCATGACCAATAACTTGAATAAGATTCCGCTTATAAATTCCTCGCCTGGTTTCACAGAAAAGGTATTTTTTAGCTGCATGCTGGCATGTAGGGATTGGTCGTTCCAGAACCATTACAATGACGCTGGACTTGACACCCGAGGCTTTGGTTGGTTGTTGGAATTTCATGCCCAGGCAACATCTAAGGTCATATCAGGACGGATACTGACTTGTGACAGTGCACACTCAAGGCGACTTTATAGTGCTGCTGTACTGGGAAATCAGGCTGCCAACACCATGACCCAATATCCCACTCAGTCACCTTATCCTGATACTGAGCTAACCAGTCCTTGTCCTATCCTGTTAATGCCGAGCGCCAAGCTAGGAAGCGACAAGTATCAATTTTGTAAGTCATTGGTTTGACTCGACCTGGAATAGAACTCCTGATCTCCCGCACGGGAGGCCTGCGCTTTACCGAATTGGCCACCACGTCCGGTGACACCAGACGCAGTGCGACATTGACACCGGTGATAGCCTTGTGGTTGGTAATTGCAATTGTTCGAGGGCTCACCCTTTTAGGCGAAGTCGGATTATTTTACGCAACACGTACACACACGCACCGGACGCGGTGGCCGAATCGGTGGAGCGCAGCCTTCGCGTGCGGAAGTTCTGGAGTTCGAAACCCAGCCGAGTTAAACCAATGACTTATAAAATTGATACTTGTCACTACCTAACCTGGTGCTCCGCATTATTAGGATAGGACAAGGACTGGTTAGAACAGTATAAGGATAATGTGACTGTGTGGGATATTGGGTCATGGTGCCCGTGGTCTGATATAATCTTAGATGTTGCTAAGATGTAAAACCCATAACAAACCACACGTTTATATCATGTATCTAGCTTCTGTTATAGCTACTTACCCTACAGCCTCACCCCCATCGTCATCACCCCCACGACACGTGCCTACACCACACCTGCACATGACTTATACAGTTTATACTTGTCGCTTCCTAGCCTGGCACTCCGCATTAATAGGATATGGCAAGGACTGGTTAGCTCAGTGTCAGGATAATGTGACTGGGTGGGATATTGGCTCATTATGCTGGCAGCCTGATTTACCAGTGGGGCAGCACTATAAAGTCACCATGAGTGCGCACTGTCACAAGTTGGTAGCCATCCTGATATGACCGTAGATGCTGCCAGGAAGTAAAACTCCAGCAACCAACCAACCAACCACACTTGCACACACACATCTCTTCACTCAACATTGTTCGCTCATATTACACCACCGACCCCCCCCCCCCCAACCCCCCCAACCCCAACCCCAACCCCAACCCCAACCCCCAACCCCATGACATGGTTGCCATGACAACACAACCAGCTCACTCTGAGTCGGGGCTTTCCACCATCAGTATGGATCATTAGGCTGCTTGGACCATCATCATCATCATCATCATGCTGTCGGTTGTGCTGCGACAAAGACTGCTTTCATTACTTGACTGCCGCTTTCCATACATTTCATGAAAGCTACCTGCAAAAGTGTTGAAGTGCTGCTGGCTTTTGAAAGTTACCAGCGGCACTCTCTCGGGGAGCAAATAGAGGTTTCACACCGGCAAGAACATGTCAAGACAGGTGCAAAACTATTTGTCCCTGCAGTGGCTGGTCGGGAGATGTTGGGAGTTCCATACATCAACCGCCCTTAATGCTGCCACAGTGACATGGTTTTCTGTTTAGGGTTTGCTCCCTTAGCCTTCGGTTCTGTCAAGAACCTGTACCACAAGGCAGTGGGTTACAACTCTGCAGGGAAGGGGCGTTAAACTCCCTGAGGTATTGCTATACCTGCAATACCTGCATACATAATTTCCACATGACGGGTAAAAGGACTAATCGTTCTGCATCTTTGGACCACAACGCTCTATTCATTTATTTATTATTCTGTTTGCTTTGCTCGATTCAAAACCAAAAGGATTTGCTCTTCAGTTACATCTATTTGGAACACACATACATATATGTCAGAGAGGAACAATTGCGGAGAGGATACCAATTTTGAAGGGAGGAAAGTGCTTAGGTTATGTAATGATGCCCCCATTGACCACTAACTTCTGGCATTTAGGTGTGGTTGGTTGGTTGTTTTACGTACTGGCAATATCTAAGGTCATATCAGGACGGGTACCGCCTTTTGACAATGCGCACTCATGGCGATGTAATAGTGCTGCCCCACTGGAAGACCAGGCCACCTGCACCATGACCTGATATCCCACTCAGTCACATTATCCTGACACCGAGCCAACTAGTCATTTAGGTGGGGAGTGAAGCGCCGATTTGCAAGATGCTTTGTGACACACTATATATTGTGTATTTGATTAATCAACTCGGGTGTCCCGAGCCACTTTTTGGCGCATACGCAGACTCTACATCCTCGGGTTGTATAATCGAACACTCTCCAACACGCTCGGGGTGGAAAAATGGTGGCTTATCCCAAAACCTTTAAATTTTTTTTAATAACCGATATAGCTACAGCAAACTAGGATTTAAAGTATTTTATGATTGCATAGTTTAGTTATATTTCCATTTAATTAATCTGGGTTATTACAACGGAAAAAACATGTAGGACTGGTACTGGTAGCTGTTATCCTATAGGATGATACCAATGCAAATGTGACGTCATCGTTCCTAGCCACCCCCAGCTAAGACATGGGTTACTGGGGTCGGGCCTTTTTGTACACGGCACATGTTTTTGTTGACTCCACTCACGGTGTTCTATTTGAAATTCTAGCAACTCAGGTGACCCAAGTCGCCCGGGTCGTGTTAATCGAATACGGCCTAGGTGATCATGAGAGTCCAGCGCTTAGTTGATTGGTGACTTCACTTGTCAGGCCTCATTAAGTTATCGCTATATTTAGAAATATGAAAATGTTGTAGGTTTATAGGGGGGTAAATACAAGCCATCATGTTAACACCAGATGGGATGGTCGAATGAGTTAAAGTTGCATGGTCCGATGGTTTTCCGTTTTGGTCATTTTTCTCAGATAAATATATTAAATTGATCGTTATAATCTACCTTATTTCAGGTTATAGTAACTTTGATTTTAAATGGATAAGTTTCGAGATATTTGAAATTCCAACATGCAAACTTAGTTTTGGCAAGCATGCCAAAACTCTGACACCATAGGCTTCAACAGTAACAGGTTCTATCAAATTTTCTCAGTGTTCCCTTCTATATGGCAATAAATACTTCATATATGCATCAATATCTAAGTTAGATATGTAGAGTTAAATCTATATAATTATTTTGGTTTTGAAAATTTGATGCTTCATCGGACTATGCAGCTTTAAGCAACCACTTTCCATGTGGCAGCTCATGAAACTTAAAATCGAGCTGACTCAAATCAATGACTTAGAAATGTATACTTGTTGCTACCGAGCTTGGCACTCTGCATGACTAGGATAAGGCAAAGAGCAATGGAATTACGTAGCCCAAATGTCCGCGATTGAAATTTTCCCTGCTTAATCAACAAATGTAATAAAAACAAAAAAACATTGCGTCACAGTGATTGTGATGTAACAGTGCCATTTTGATAACACTTCCGTAAATATGGCATCATGCGCATTCTGGAAGACGTTGCAAGGAATAACTTCCGGTATGCTAACCATTGCCGCTTGGTGCACTACAACATGTGTCGCTGTGGTTAGCGCAAGCAACATATATGTACCAAATCTACCGGAAGTTCACTACCGCCAAGCTGGGGATTTCAACATCGGGGTTCTAGTTCCGGTGCATGCACACAACACAAAGGGATTCTGCGACAACAGGATCACTGATTTCTCTATGATGCAACGCATTGAGGCGATTAAGGCTGCGATCGATGAAGTTAACTCTCGGCATGACCTACTGAAAGGGTCAACCCTAGGCTTTGTCATGTATGACGACTGTCACAAGGGGTTGACAGCGTTAGCGCAGACTCTGCACTTCATTGTGGACCGTGCCCATCGATCAGACATCTGCCCTGGTAACAACAGATCCCAGAAGTTGTGCACAGTCGGAAGCATCTCCACCTATGACATTGTGGGGCTGATTGCGTCCGAGAACAGCTTGACGACTGCACAAGTTGCCAACATGCTCACCTCATTCGGCATACCGCAGCTGAGTTACCTCGCAACGGCGGCAGGGCTCACTTCCGGAAACGAGTACCCCTACTTCCGGCGGACTGTACCGCCGGATACGCATCAGGCGGCCGCCATTGTTTCACTGATGCAGCATTTCGGATGGACCTACATGTCGATTATCTACTCGGAGGGAGAATATGGCAACCAAGGCTATAAGGCACTTCAAGAGGAAGCCCGAAAGAACTCTGTCTGCATTGTAAAGGCGAAGGAGATCATGATCAGCTGGGAGCAATGGAAATACTCCCATCTCATTCATGATTTGCTCATGCCTAGTAAGAATGTTGCCATTGTTGTAGCTTTCCTGTCGCGTACGCAGGCCAAGCTTCTGCTGGAAGCAGCTGACCAGATGGCGATGCCTGGGCGCATCATATGGATTGCCACAGATGCCTGGGCACACAACATCATCGACTTTGAACAGCGACCGGTTGCAGCGCCTGGCATATTTTCCATACAGATTGCCTCCGAAGGAGTCTCACGGTTTAACCAATTGTACTCCGCTTTGAATATCAAGGACACTGCGAACCCATGGATGGAAGAGTACGTCGAAACATTCTTCAACTGTACACTGGACGAAGGCAGACGAGCCCAGTTCCGGATGTGCGAGATTGGACTGAAACTCACCGAACATAAGCAATATGTACCCGAAAGGTCCGCGACATTTATTTACGACACCGTGTATACATACGCACATGCGCTGCACAACGCCATGACAATTTCCTGCAAGGACTTCGTCAGCAATGCGCAGAGACGCTGCGCCGCGGCTGCACTCTCGCGCCACCTGGCGAACATCTCGTTCGTCGGCGAGGGCGGGCGAGACGTGAGATTCCGGGCAGGTGCCGGAGGACGCAGCATCTCCCGGCCGTACGTCGTCTACAACGCGCAGAACCGGACGGGCCGCTGGACGCTGGTGGACGTGGCGCAGTACGACGGGCCGAGCCGCACCTTGACGGTCACGGGCCGCCACCCCGTGCAGTGGGGCGGCGGGAAGCGGCCCGTGTCCGTGTGCAGCCAACCGTGTCAAAAGGGACACCCACAGGTCTGTCTGCGTGTCTGGCCTTCTCCCCCACCCCTACACCCTACCGCTCTCTCTACCCGTTAAACCCCGTTAAACCAAACTTGAAGGGACCCTACAAATTTGTTTGGATTAACCGATCATTGGTTTAACCGAGCTTTGACATTGACTTTGAGTAAGCCTGTATTGCACATGTAATATACAATGTATGTGGACACGTTGATTATTGTTTTTCTATGTATATACAGTATAACCCATTAAACCAAGCTCGGTTAAACCAAATAATCGGTTAATCCAAACATTTTTCGGTGGCCCAGCAAAATACTACCATTTATAATATAAAAAAGTTGGTGGGGTCTCAGATGACCTTATAACCACATGAAAGTTTGGTTTAACCATACCGGAAGTGGCCTGGGGTCTGACAATTTTGTTTGGATTAACTGATAATTAGGATTAACCGACTTTGGTTTAACCAACTTTTTGATATGATAAATGGTAGTATTTTGCCAGGGCCCCGAAAAAAGTTTGGATTAATTGATCGTTTAATGGGGTTATACCGTATATATAAACATATATATTTCTCTTTCTTTCTCTTTCTCTCACTCTCTATTTTTCTTCTCACTCTTTTTCTTCTCACCCTTTCTTCTCTTTTTCTTCTCTCTCTCGTTCTTCTCTCTTTTTTCTTCTCTCTTTTTCTTCTCCCTGTCTCTTTTCTTCTCTTTTTGTTGTTGTTGTAGATTAGTTGATTAAGGTGGCATAGTCCGAAGGTTTTGAGTTTCTGTAATTTTTCTGAAATAAATATACTGAGTTGATTGTTATGATCTACCTTACTTCACTTTGAAGTAACATTTATTTTAAATGGCTAACCTTTGACTGTGATATATTCTGGAGATGAAAAACATCAGTATAGCGTTGGAATTATGATGAAGAAGTCCATTGCCGCCACAATGATTGGATTCTGGCCAGTATCTGACAGAATTATTATGATGATATAGTGAATAGAATCAATAAAGCTGGAATACTATTCAACATGAAGATGAATGCCAGGAAGACCAAAACAATGGTTATAAGTAAAAAGACAGATAAACCAAATGTCAATATAACCATAGATGGCACAAACATAGAACAAGTATCCGAATTCATATATCTCGGACAAAAGATTACAAATGATGGGAGATGTGAGGAAGAAATTAAAAGAAGGATAACAATAGCCCGAACAACATTCTCCAAAATGTATAGAGTGTTAACATCAAGTAAGATATTAATACAAACAAGGAAGCGTATTCTTCAGTGTTATGTGTGGTCTACTCTAATGTATGGGGCAGAGACATGGACAATCTCTAAGAAAATGTACAAACGTTTAGCAGCATTTGAGATGTGGACTTATCGAAGGATGATGAAAATATCATGGACAAAGAAGATCACCAACAAAGAAGTTCTCAGAAAAATTAAAAATAAGAAAAGCTTGTTTGCCACTATACAGACAAAGAAACTTATTTATTTTGGCCACATCATTCGTCAGAGTTCAATATACCGTACATTGTTGGAAGGGAAGGTGAATGGCAGCAGAGGGAGAGGGAGACCAAGAACATCATGGTTTACAAATATTTCACAGTGGACAGGCTTGAATTATTCACAGTCTATCAGAACAGCACAACATCGGGACAAGTGGAGAACCATTGCATCCAACCCTCGACTAGAGGATGGAACTATTGATTGATTGATTGAACCTTTGAGATATTTGAAGTGCAAGAATGCAAAATTAATTTTGGCAAGCACACCAAAACTCTGACACCATAGGCTTCTGAAGTAACAGGTTCTATTAAATTGAATCAATATTCCCCTCTATGTGGCAACACATACTTAATAAGTGCATAAGTATCTAAGTTAGATATGTAGAATCAAATTTAGGTAAGTGTTTTGTTTTTGAAAATTTGATGTTTCATCGGACTATGCAGCTTTAATCATGGGACATTTCAATCACGGACGATTCTCTTTCTCTCTTTTTCTTCTCTTTCTCTCTTTTTCTTCTCTTTCTTTCTTTTTCTTTCTTTATCTCCGTGTGTCTCCTCTGTCTCCCTGTCTCTCTGTCTTTCACTCTCTCACTCATTCTCTCTCTCACTCATTCTCTCTCTCACTCTCTCTCACTCTCTCTCACTCACACTCTCTCTCACTATGCAGATCACTATATATACTATATATACTATATATACTATAGTTTTCATCAAAATGACAGCATGGTTTTGAAATATCATATTTGAATGTTTGATAATTAACTAAGAAAAATAGCAGACGGGATGGCTGAATCGCTAAAAAAGTTAGTATAGTTGAATTCCCATGTGAGAGCTTGAAGTCAAACCAAGTCAAACCAACTTACAACATTGATTCTTGTCACTACCTAACCTGGCACTCGGCGTTACGAGGATATGGCAAGGACTGGTTAGCTCAGTATCAGGATAATGTGACCGAGTAGGATTTTGGATCATGATGCCAGTGGTCTGGTCTCCCAGTGGGATGGCACTATAAAGTCGCCATGAGTGTGCACTGTCACAAGTTGGTATCTGTCCTGATATGACCTATAACATAAATCCCCCAACAAACAAAGAAAACTCATGTCCGTGCTTTTTTCTTATTTTGCAGTTTGTGTTTGGTGCGATGTGTTGTTGGATGTGCGAGCCATGCCCCTCCCCCCAACCATTACACCCGCCTTCACCGGGGCCTTCTCCAGTGTTACACCTGTTTTCCGGGGACCCTCCCCAACCCGGGCACGAGGACCAGGTGCCAACCCATCATGCCCCACTACATTTATACTTGTCGTCTGGCGCTCAGCATTAATAGGATAGGACAAGGACTGGTTAGCTCAGTGTGGGGTAATGTGACTGAGTGGGATATCGGGTCATGGTGTCATCCTGATTTCCCAGTGGGGCAACACTATAAAGTCCCCACCAGTGTGCACTGTCACAAGATGGTACCCGTCCTGATATGACCTTAGATGTTGCAAGGACATAAAACTCCAACAACCGGCCAACCAACCAACATGCAGGTGCGGCCTGAGGCTTTGTTGAATGCAGCTTCTTGTTGCTAGGACCTAAACCCCAAACAAATAAGCCACATCTTGTACCAGCGTAAAACAGATTAGGTTGATGTATGAATGGGATGAATGAATCGATCAGGAGCAGCAGCGGAAGTGGACCGAGCCTGCATTGACCTGCATTGACCTGCTTTAGTGCAGGTACCCGCTCCCCATGCAGCTCAAGCCTCAATAATATATATCAAGTCTCATAATAATAATCAGAATAACATACAGACAAGAAACGCCATATTTAATTAGATGTGCATAACATGTTATACCATGCACATACAATTCCAATTGAGACCTTTAGATGATCATTTTAGTGTGAAATATTGCTTTAGTCTTAAAGTTGTGTAATCTGATGGCTTTCAGTTTCTGCTATTTTCTGAGATAAATACATTATTGTTATGATCTACATTACTTTAGATTGGAGAAACTTTTATTTTAAATGGCTAACTTTGGAGACATTTGAAGTGAAAACATGGGAAATTAACTTTGACAAGCATGTCAAAATTCAGCAGTAACATGTTTGATTATTTTCACGTAGTATTGCCTTCAATGCAGCAACAAATGTAATAGGTGAATCGGTATCTAAGTTAGGTATGTAGAATTAAATCTAGTTTATGCTTTCATCGGGCTATATATACAGGTGAACAGGTATCTAAGTTAGGTATGTAGAATTAAATCTAGGTAAGTGTATTTGTTTTGAATATTTTATGCTTTCATGGGGCTATATATACAGGGTTAACTAATTTAATATATTCATTACATACTCATATTGCATATCCCACTACTTTTGCAGTGCAGAATTGATTAAATCATGTAGATTAATATATATTAAGAATTGAATGGAGTCGATCCAGTGGTCGTCATCTTGGTAGGGGGTGGGCATTCTCTTCCAGTTCAACAACTCTATGCCACTAGAGAGAAACACTGCTTGCTGGAACCAGTACCAGTCACAGGTTGTTTACAATGGACTCTTACCAAAGCAGTTTTTGTTTCGATTTAGATAGGATAGTGAATATTCGATCTAAGTACATAACACAATCACGCAATCAAAAAGATAGCACAGTCCGATGATTCTTGAATCACTGTCATATTTATCAAAGAAAATATATCAGATTGGTCGGGGTAATCTACTTTAATCTAAAGTTGCATAGTCCGGTGCTTTTGAGTTTCTGCCATTTTCTGCGATAAATACATTATGCTGATCATTATAATTTAACTTACTTTAGTTTGAAGTAATGTTTATCTTAAAAGGTTAACTTTTGAGATATTTGACACCAAAACATGCCAAATGAATTTAGGCAAGCATGCCTAAACTCTGACACCATAGACTTCGGTAGAAACAGGTTCTATTAAATTGATTTATTACGACCTTCTATGCAGCAACAAATCCTTAATAAGTGCATCCGTATCTAAGTTGACTAAGTAGAATCAAATGTAGATTGGGGCTTTGTTTGTGAAAATTTGATGTTTTCATCGGACTATGCAACTTTAATTTGAAGTGACTTTGGTTTAAACTTTAAAACCAACAACTAATGACCACTAGCATAACAAGGTGAAGGCAACCAGGGAAGGTAGACGTAACCAGAAAACGAATCAGTTGCATAACTAACAAGCTCACTAGAAATGTAGGAAAATACAAACAAACAGAGAAAAGATGCACGCAGTAGATATATCGCTTAGTAACAATTGAAAGTGCTTAAAATTACATACATATATATGCAATACACTTACAGGGTAGGTTCGACAACCATACAGCACATAACTTGTATAGGATCCAGGTCACAGCAACCAGTGTCATGGGAGTGATGAAAATGGAAAAAATAGTGTGCCTAGCGCAGAATTTGAACCTACACTTCCTGCCATTTTGGGGCTAGCATGCTAACCATTACACTATCTATGCTCCCTGATGCAATCACCCTCTCCATGCCTACCTGTCTATGTGGCTCCTTGTCTGAGACGTCAGTAACTATTCTTATCTCAATTGCTGGCCTACAGACGACGGTGCTGTGCCTGGCCCTTCTGCTGAATGCTACCATCATGCTCGCCTGCATCTTCTGTCCCAAAGTCTACGCCAATCACAGAGTGAATCACTCGGACCAACACCTGTCCCCCAATTTCAGGTACAGAACACTCTCAGGCAGAGAATTATTTTAGAATAGTATATAATTATGCAGTGTAGTATATACTATGTAATTTATTATGTGAATATAAATAACAAAGGTGCTTACATATTTGCTATGTTATTATTATAGATATAGTTAGAATACATGAATATAAACAAATTACTCCTCTATGCTATGTCTCACTGTTATTTTATCCAAGTATTGCAACTGTTGTATATGCATACATATGTACATGCAACAGTACTATATAATAAATACACAAGCACTTATATATATATATATATATCTATATATATATATATATACATACCAGTACCTATCATCGGCGAGCCCTGTGATCAGTCAATATACAAACTGTATTGGTTTCATTCGATTGTCCCTCCTATAATACGATGACATGGCATGTGTTATGTCAGGACAACACTGATATAGATCTAAAGTTGTTTATTAAAGAAACGTACTACTATATCTCACACAAACCACAGTCATCATTGTGAGCAGAAAAGCTAAATCATAGTAAATGTAAGGCATGTTCACCATTATACATAACTGAAGTTTCTTTTATATCATTAATATAACTTTGTAGTCACATCCGTCGATATCATTATTGCAGATGAGAATATATCAATATCATGTAGGCTACACAAATATCAATTATGATACGATCAAATTTGAGAAGCAGTCAGGTTTGACTAATAAAAGTGGGTCCCTACTGTATTAGCAGTAATTCAATTTGGATCGCTGCATTACAGTTGACATTATTTGTGAAAGAGGCAATGTACTAGGAATGGTCATACTTTACTGATAATATTTGTAATTAAAGTAGGTCAATTTGATTCACGACTTGTAGTGAATCAATAAATTAATTAAAGCCTTATATTTATAATACTGACCCACCCAGGGGGGGGGGGGGCTAATGACTAACATGTGTATATATAGACATAAATAATACCCATAGTCACAGAGAGGGAAAATGAGTCCACCAACATTTAGAAACCGGAAACACCTGTTTCTGAGGAATTGAATTCCGCAGAAAATATACATATATTAATTATCAATGTGGCGTTCTCTGTGGTGGAGTGGTGGAGTGGTTAGAGTGTCTGACTTTTTTCTAGGTCAGACTCCTAATTTGAGGGTCAGCGGTTCGATTCCCCATGCCCCCAGCTCTGCCAATTTGGATTTCCACCGCTGTGTATAACTTACAGCGTCATCAAAGGCCGGTTGCTCTCATACCATGTCTATGTGGTGTGGGAGGTTAAAAATCCCTTGGGTCGGTAAAAGTGTAGGCTCGGGCTTTCTATCGACCAGCAGTGGAATGAGGAAGACTAGTCGTCTATGACTGACATTTCCCCTGCTTAAACAACTAATGGACCCCAAAAAAAAAAAAAAAAATCAATGTAGGGGGTCGGTTCTAAGCATTGTTTATTCATATAAAATTGTATAGTCCAACATGTGAAGTGCATTTTAGGGACATTTAGCAGGAAGTTCATAATTTACACATAATTATTATATCTTATGTTGTTGTTTTTGGCAGGAAATTAAATAGAATTGATAATGACCCAAATGGTTGTTCGTTAACTTCATGCCACTGCCAGCAGGTTCGTTCAGCACCACGATCATGGAGCCAACATTGTAGAACCGATGTCTGCGAGCGCGAACAGCGCCACACCATCACCTAGCGGGGGAAAGGGAGTCGCCACAAGAGGGCAGCGCGACAAAGTTCTCGAGGTGGCGCCACCTACTGGCTCTAGCCGGAACCTAGCGCAGGGGATTCGGCCACTGGAAGATGTTGGAGCCGAAGAAAGGCGAAACTCTGAGGTTGGATGCCCGTCAGACAATGAGGTCTGGTCTTGGCGTAGACATAAGCAACCCACAATACAACCAATGCTTTAAGTATTCACCATGTGTAGTATGTGGTGAATTTTGCATTGATTCACTGGTGTACCAACATGGTATGCATGCAGTTAAAGTGGTCGTAAGCATAATTAAATCATTTATTTTGTTCACAATTTTGCTGGTAGAGGGCGTAAGTATAGATTTAGGCTAATGGGGCTATCACATTACGGCGACGTATGTGATTTTTTTGCCGCTACGTCGTTATGCGTTACGCGTGCGTTACGCGCGCGTTGGTATACACCAATGTATGTCGACGTTCATCGACATACGGTGGCACGCATCAGGGGGTCGGCGAAGTTTTGTGCATGCACAACGACAACGCATGGGTGCTTAAGTTATGCCTATGTTAGGTGTACGTTGAGATACGTTAGACACTCTTTGGAGGAACGTCGTTCTTACATTGTCCTACATATGATGACTTTGTTCTAACATATGCATAACATATGGCCGACAGTCGGTTGGCATTTCTCCACCATGTCTCGACGTATTTGACGTATAGGGCCTGCGTCTGGCGCTCACTTAACGTATATAACGCCAAAATGCGCTGGACTTTTGTTGGACATGCGTCGCTCATCTGCTGGCATTACGCTCTCATACGTTGTGCAACACGTTTAACGGTCTTCATACAGAAAATACACAAGAAGTCAAATATCTCTTAAATTACATCATCTAGAAACAAATCGTTTGGTACACATATAGAAAACATCTTTACCAAAAACATTATATTAAATTTATAAGGTTAGTGATGATGCTGTTCGATTTTGACGCATGTGCAGAAGCGATGTGTCCCTCGCAAACTGGTGTCCCTCGGAATCCGCAACACCAGCCTGCATGCTCTTCACGTTTAAATGAGTTGTCTAATAATGAGGGTGTAGTGATTTATAAGGTGTTAAAAAATGGGTTAGCTCTCAGTACAGAGAAAATAAATCCATTATTTCAGATGTAGTGCTAGAAGTGATAGAGGACACTGTAGGGATTAAAGAGATAGAGAGGAAAAACTCAGTGTTAAAAATATTGCCGTTAGCTTACAAAGCTAGATTGGTAGAATTTTGGCCAGTAGTAGATGCAAGTGTAATTAAAGAGGAGATGCCTTATTTGAAGATTTATAATAAAATTAGAGCTACAGGCCTACCAAATTACATGGAGGCTATAATTCCAGTCCCTTCATGCCTTAATAGGCCTGTCACACTACGACATAAGGCGCCAACATAAACCGACATAGGTGACGTTTCGTCATTAAGTTGAGGAACGTCGAGTTACATTGTGCAGACGTTAGACTGACGTCGAGTTACGTCAGGTTACGTCGAGTTACATCAGCTCACGTCAAGGTTTTGGACATGTTGAAAACTTTCGACGTAGCTCGACATTGGGCAATGTAAGGATTTTACGTTCGCCGTATGTTATGTACGCGTTAGGCGAATATCGATCTACGTTAGACATGCGTTAGTCAAATGCTGCTCACTACATTGCATTACGTTGACCTACTTCAAAGGCAGTAGGAACGTACAGTCCATGTAGTGACGGCGTATGGATAACGTGTGCCTAACATATGTCCAACATACTTTTGGCATTTCGCCACAGTGTCATGACGTATCTAATGTGTAGGCACATAGTTCTGGCAATCGAATAATGTATATAACGTGCTGTGAGCGTAATTACGTTGTCCTCTCTCGTTGAACCACGTTATCACTATGCTTTACCAACGTTACGCTCACGTCAACTATGCGACATTGACGTCCCGAATTTGCATATTACGCCGAGAAGTTCGACGTGTAGAATTTATTTTCCCATTGTCCCTACGCTGGTGCTTACATCGTAGTGTGACAGCCCCATTAGATGGACGTTTGGAGAAATAAGTTGGTTCAGTATGAAGATAAAATAATATTCGAATTTTTGGAGTTTGGTTGGCCAGCGGACTATATAAGGCAAGAACCCCCCATTTCAGCCTTTAGAAATCATAAAGAAAAACACTGTAGAGAGGAGAATAATTGTGGATTTAAGCTATCCAAGGGCAAAAAGTGTTAATGCAGGGATTTCTAGAGGAGTGTATCAAGGGGAAGAACTTAGCTTTAAATTACCAGGGATATTAGACCTAGCTAAAGAAGCAACAAAATTACGGAAAGGGTGTTTTTTTATGGAAAATATACCTTGCTAGGGCATATAGTCAGTTGAGAACTTGCCCACTCTCGGTCCCTTTGTTTGGCATAAGAGCTAATAACTATTTATACTTTGATATTGCCCCATCATTTGGCTGTAGGACGTCAGCCCTAGCATGTGCAAGAACTACTGCTGTAATTGTATTTTTCATGAGACAAGCTGGTTATTTTAGCCTATGCTACTTAGACGACTTCATAGGGGTTGAAGAGACGAAAGAAAAGGCGTGGGAAGCATATAATTATATAGTTAACTTGCTAGGAGATTTAGGATTACAGTTAGCAAAGAAAAAATATTGCCATCCTACTAATGTCTTAACATGGTTGGGTTTTGAAATTAATACGTTAAATATGGTGATACAAAAACCTAGAGAAACGTTAGACGAGATCTTAGGCATGTGTAGTAAGTGGGAAGTGGGTAGAATGGTAATTAGGAAAGGAATTCAGCAGCTAGTGGGAAAACTACAATTCATTTCAAGATGTGTATGCCTGGCAAGACGGTTTATGAATAGGATACTAGATTAAGGGCCTCCCCATACACCGGGAAGATTGATACAAATAAAGAGGTAATAGAAGATATTAAATGGTTTCAAGAATATGCAGTAAAAACCAATGTGTTGATCCTTATGCGCCCGCAGCCAACAGAAGAGTGGTAGATAGAATGTGATTCCTGTTTAGTAGGTGGGGGAGCATTCTCCAAATGTAATTATTTTGCAGAAAAATACTCCTGAGTTATTATTTAAAAAGTTACATATATCACAACTACAAGCAGTTAATCATGAGCTGTGTTCACACACGCACTTTAAATCGATTCATATGAATCGACTTACCTAGTTCGACGCACATTCGCCGTGTGAACGCGATGCTAAAGCGATTTAGGGCTGAATCGATTCAGCTAGATCGCTTCATCTATACCACCTCTGTAGGTGGTTTATATGAACCAAATTTTATGATTCGACTTATATCGCCCATGTGAACGCAACCGACTTACTTGAGGCGGATTAAGGACGTGACAGTCGAGACCTGAGTGTGTTGACTTTCCGGTATATTTGCTCTATGAAACGGCTAGCTGTGCACAGATATTTTTTTCATCATTTATTTTTAGGGTTTCACTGCCCAGCAGAAGTTTTGACCGTTCCAAAACAATACGATTCAGTCAAAACAGATCTAGGTCAAACCCACACTCTCTCATGCCGACGTCGACTAACCGAAACTGGCGCTGGTTAGTCTGGACTTGCTCATGCGCAGATATCCACTTCCGCCTTAACCGACTCAAAGCACTGCCCATGTGAACGCGAAACACTTTCAAACTAAATCGATTCATATGATTCGCCTTGTCTAAATCGCTTTAAACTTTTCCCGTGTGAACACGGCTTTAGTGGCAGCCTTACCCGCATTAACCCCCAAAAATCTGGAAAATTTCAAAATTATTATAAATACAGATAATGAGGCATCGCAACTTGTACTAGAGTCTGGTAACGGTAAAGATAGGGTCCTATGCGCATGTGCAAAAGAGATATGGCGTTTTTCGGCGGAAATTAGATAGAAATTAGGCATAAACCTGGTGTTGACTTGGTACCAGCTGATGCACTCAGCAGATTCTATGTGTCGCAAGAACAAAATACCAAAGCAACTAAAATATGTTATAAACAGGGTTTGTCAAAGATTTATGTAAATCATTTGTTCATTGTGGAACTACTTAATGTATAACTATAAGATACTTCACCTAGGAAG
The DNA here is from genome assembly GCA_030323885.1 of Branchipolynoe longqiensis. Lineage (NCBI taxonomy): Eukaryota > Metazoa > Annelida > Polychaeta > Phyllodocida > Polynoidae > Branchipolynoe > Branchipolynoe longqiensis. The sequence continues at coordinate 28,251,206 of CM059188.1, forward strand.
TTCGTCTTTATTTGCCTCTCTCTTCCTAGGTCATCATTATCAGCTGTCGAACAAAGTACTTGAGTTTGTAAAGGCAGGGCTCTCCTTAGGGACTTGGAAAAATAAGAAATTTCAGGTGGATTGCTATGATAGATTCGCTACGGTGAATACTTTTTATATGTACAACCCAAAAAGAGATGACATCCTGAACTATATTGCATACCTTGCTAAAAAGCTGAAGTCCCCAGGGGCAGTCCATAACTATGTGAGTGGAGCAAGAACTTGGGTACTACTGCATAAGGGGAAGGTCAAAGCTTTTGATACATATCTGGTGCATCTAATGAAAAGGGGGGGGGGGGTAGCGAAACTCAGTATACATTTGCCAGTACAGGCCGCATACGGGTCAGGTCTACCAAAACGGCGAGGTTGGGGCAAGACGTATATACGTCAAGCTGCTGTGTGTACCCAGGTCCTCTTGCTGCCTGGTTCATGCCTGGAAGATGTATAGGAGAGCCACAGCCGTCGGTCCCAGCGATCCTGCCTTCCAGCATGCGAATGGCAAACCTCTGCTAGCCTTGACGCTTCTTAAAGCGATTCGGCTAGCCCTAGCATCGACAGGACACCAGAGTCCTTACCTGATAACTCTCCACAGTCTGAGAAGAGGGGGAGCGCAAGTGAGTGGAAAAGGAGGTGTGTCGATGAAGGGTGTGAGGGAGGTAGGTTGCTGGAGGTCCAGCAAGCTCTTCCAGTACGTGGACAGGGAAGCGTTCTCAGGAGCACCTCAGACACTCTCAAATTTATTTGGCTGAATGTCTGAGATGCTTCAAAAACCTTTGGTAAACCATAGTATGCAGACCTATTTTTTCAGTAGATTTTTCATCCGATTCCCAAAATATTAGAGTCATTGTAGTCATTATTCTTAAGTTGTAAGTGCTCATTTTGAGTTGTATGTCTAACAAGGGACAGGGTTCCCCCAACCTCTGTAACGTATCGGTAAATATTTGCTAACCTGTAGACAAAATTGCTGTCAAAAGGATGCTTTAGAAATATTATTAATATCTGTAACGCATAATTGAGTTTGCCCATATCAAGAGTTTACCTGACCGAAGATAAATTAAATTAAATATTATAAAATACAAATGTTAATATATCATAATCCATATGGGTAACTTGATGATAACTGCAGCTGATAAAAATATTTGAAGCTATGTAAAAATTACAGTGTTATTGTGAAAAAATGTTTATTGACTTTGACAATTTTACTGTTTTGCATGTAAACATATTGTACTTGAAAGTTGATATGAGCTATAGTGGTAAAAATAAAAGGTTTATGTGCACCATTTCTGTCTCCTGCGTCGTGAATTATACAATGCAATTTAGTGCAATTATAGGTTAATAAAGCAGATCAACTCATGATACAAAACATAGGTATGAACATTTGTGAACAGAATATGCTCCCGGTATTTAAAGACAAACTGTCATAGGCAAACCAAGGAGCTAATATATATGGAATAGCACATGCTCGGGGTAGGGGTTGGGGGGTGGGGGTGGCTCAAAAAGGGTAATACCATTATATCGAAAGGGGGGAAAATGTACAGGTTGGGGAGCAGGGTCCGACTATGACAATGGAATTAGTGCGGATACTGATCTTGAAGATAATGCTATAGCAGTATTTTGAATAAAACATGATGTTTTTGTTCTATTATATATAGGTCTACATTGGTACATCTTTCCACGTGAGACCTTCCAGTCTCATTATATATGCAGGCCTGCCACATTATTTTGGATGGCAATCTGTATTTTTCACCTAAAATCCTGTATGAATCTGTATCACAAAATAATTCATATATACATAAGTCCCACATGCCCATAATACACATGTGAATACAATTACATAATTTGTTATGACTCCAACATTATATAGGCCTACAACAAACTACATTACATTCACATACAACATGAATCACTGTGGCTGAACATCAGCTGTATGTGTCGCTGGTTTCGTCAGTATATCAATTTAACTAAAAATCCATATCAAAATGGAGTATGGCCATATCACTAAAAATAACAGCAAAATCCATATCGGATACGGGTAGGCCTAACCCTATCTTTTATCTCCTAACCCGTATCATGTCTGTATATGAATTTAGAAATATTAGTCAGTATTTGGTTGGGGTATTTATTAGCCTACAAAGATGACAGGTTCATGGCATCTTTTTGGAAGGTATCTTATCTATCCGACAGCTTCCACCTATTTGAAATTACTCAGCCCACTCACGCTCATGTCAAATCATGTCTTTCGATTATAGTACGAACATATATATGTTTGTTGTTGTTTTATGTCCTAGCAACATCTAAGGTCATATCAGGACAGGTACCGACTTGTGACAGTGCGCACTCATGGCGACTTTATTGTGCTGTCTCACTGGGAAACCAGGCCGCCGGTACCATGACCTGATATCCCACTCAGTCACATTATCCTGACACTGAGCACACCAGTCCTTGCCCTGTCCTAATAATGCCGAGTGCCTGGCTAGGAAGCGACAAGTATCAATTTTAAAGTCATTGGTTTGACTCGACCGGGACTCGAACCCACGACCCCACGATCTACCAGCACGGGAGACGGACGCTCTAACTCATTCGGCCATCCCGTCTGGTTTCATATATATATATATATATATATGTTTCAACGAATGTATAAAAAGAAAATGAAGATTTACCGGGGTGAAAATACACAGTAGTCTAGTATATAAACAATTAAATGTCATTTACAGTATTAAAGGTAATGTTAATATACTTTCTATTTTCAATCTTAACATTTTTTCCATTAAAAAAAAAAATCAATGTAGGCCTATATGTGTTATTTTTAACTGGGGAAAGTGTCTCATAAGTATAGAACTTCTGCCTTTTTCATGCAAAACATTACTGATATAAATATCAGCTTGTATGTACAATGATCATGTGGAAATAAATCAATCTTATCTTATCTTATCTTACATGATCTGTGACAGTGACACTGTCACTAGTGACAGCGTTATCACTGGCGGGGCGTGATGCTTCGAACGTTTGCCACCGTGGCGCTAGTGTCGCTTAGTCGACAAATTCCACTTCCGCTGGCGTGTTATGCGTGTTATGATGATAAGGAGAACACCGTTTACAGATTTAATCAGGGTGACGTAGACGATTGCTACAAATTTTCAAGTTCGGGATTCATATAGAATTCCATACCTTGTAGGTGTTAGCCAACGGTGTGGAAGACTGTGAGAAAAATCGAGTTTTCAACTCATGTGACGTGGCCGGCCAAGGAACTTAGGAAGACGGTCGGCCACCACAAATCCCAGTTACTGACTTTTTGAATTAATATATTTAAGCTTTCAATTTCACCACCCAAAACCAGAAGGATGTTTTGGGATTGAAGACAAAGGGCACACAACAGTACTGAGTACAATGTTGGGCTCGCGCGCGATATACCCCACCAGGTAAATAAACTCAACCTGTGACATGTCAACAACTAGTATTGAGCGATAATTGGTGTCTTTTGCTACATACTACCAAACGCTATTCTACTGACTAGTTACGCTGTACCTTGTGCCTACTCTTGGTAGTGGTGACTATTTTATCGACCTTTTACCTGCCAAAAGGTTAATGTTTATTGTGTTACATTTGTTCCGAGTGCAGGTATCTTTGTAGTTACACTTACATGCACGATTATAGTTAGATTAGTGCTAAAAGATTCACCCCATACTAATGATACTTGCAGTAGGCTGAGTAGCCCGAGCCTCAGGCTGAGGCTGAGAGTACTGACAGTTACAGTACAGTAGGGCCAGGGGTGAATGACAACATTATGAACATATTACATAGACGTAAGCCGTGTTCACAAGTACAGCATTAGGCCGACTTAGATGAGGCGAACTACATGAGTAGAATTAGCGGCGCGTTCACACATACAGAGTTTTCAAAGTGTGTCTCGTTCAGACACACGCGTTAAACCAGCTCAGATCGATGTTTGTTTGTTGTTGTTGTATGTCCTAGCAACATCTATGGTCATATCAGGATGGGTATCCACACATACATACATCCACACGCCACACATACATCCACACGCCACACATACATCCACATGTATATACATACAAACAACATACCTAAAGAAGAGATGGGAAAAGTAGGGCGGTCCAAACATGTGCTCTAACCACTATAAAAAGCAACTACCTGTTAGGAAGCAGCCTTGATGCATGTGCTTAAGCCGCCCCAGCTAAACCAATTACGTTCACACATGCCACTTAGGCCGACTCAAGCTAGTTCGCCTCATATAAACTACCTCGCGACGCGGTTTACTTGAGGCGAACTAGTTGAGTCGACTCAGCCCTAATGCGCCTCAGCGGTGCGGTCACACGGCCAATGTGAGTCGACTTAGATGAGGCGAATTAGTTGAGGCGACTTAAGGCCCGTGTGTGACCACGGCTATAGTCTAAATATAATAAGGGCGAAAATAGCTTTAGTATGGAACTGGAAGTGGAATCCCGAGTTCCAGTATCAAATGGCTACCTTTATCGGCACACAGTTGGTGAGATGGGAGAGAATGCAAAAAGACAAGATGGCGATCATAGTCATAGAATGCCGTCGATTTCACTTTTAAAGTCAATTAAACTACATGTTTTATTATATTTTTCAAATTAAAAAAGTAGTGGGTATATAT
>CM059188.1:28256382-28327875 GCA_030323885.1 Branchipolynoe longqiensis
CCTATTTTACATGAAGGGGTTGCATACCCAACAGCAGAACATATGTTTCAGACAATCAAGTGCAAAATGGCTGATGACAGAGACCGGGTTGAACAGATTGCCCTGGTGTCAACAGCTTTGGAGGCCAAGCGCATAGCAGACCAGCTCACGGAGTCACCGGAGTGGCGTGCTAAACGTGATGAAGTGCTTGCATTGGTTGTAAACAAGAAATTTGATCAGAATCCACACCTGGCAGGGTATTTGATTGAGACGGGAGACATGCCATTGAATGAGGCCACTTCCAATTCATACTACGGGATCGGAGCTACGCTACATAGTCGTGAGGTACGGGATAAATCATACAAGGGACTTAACAAGCTGGGTATGGCATTGGCTGTTAAGCGCAAGAGCCTTAGAGTCTCCCGTCAGTCTGAAGGCTGAACCAATATATGCAGACTTACTCTGGAACTACACCCTAATCTGACTCCTAGATTGACTGTTTTGGCAGAACATGTTCTCCCATATCCTCTTGTGTTTTCAAGATGATACTAGTAAAGTTCAGAGGCACTAATCAAAGCTGAGACACCATGTTGGGCTATGATAGTACAGCAACATGAGTATGTGATGCCAGTATCATGTGTGCTTTTTGTGCTTCAGACAGCGAAGGAAGACAATGGTGTTCATGACTATGAGCATAGATTTACCTACTCTTGCCTTAGCCATATACTGCCTAGGCCGTCCTGATCTTTTGCTGTGTTCTGGCTTCCTTGTCGACTGTTCCTTGTATGACTGTGAGTGTGGGTGTATTTCTTTGAGCTTAGGTGTTCAAGATTATACGACTAGAACCCACCTAGGCCTTAGGCACATATTACTTGTGCCGTCCTGACCTTCTTGATGGTTCCTTATGTAACTATGGATATATGTGTATCCCATTAAGTGTTCATGGTTATGAATATGAGCATAGGCTTGCCTGGTCAGGCGTTGGAAGTTCACTGCATTCGGCATCCTGAACTTGGACTGTATTGGCTTCCTTGTCAACTATGAATGTAGGTGTACCCCTTTGGGTTTAGCTCTTCATCCTAATATTGGACTACATACTAGCTACATTATGAACTGTTCATATCAAATTGTTCATGATTACGAATATGGGCTTATCTAGTCCTGCCTTAGACACATACTGTCTATGCCACCCTGATCTTGCACTGTGTTCTGACTTCCTTGTCAACTGTTCTTTGTGTAATTGAATGTGGGTATATTCCTTAAGCTTGGGTGTTCATGATTATAAGAATAGGCCTACCTAGTCCTGCCTTAGGCACATATTGCTTATGCTGTCCTGACCTTAGACTGGGTTCTTGCTTGCTTCCCAATGGTTCCTTGTATAGCCATGAATGTATATGTATCACATTATATGTTCATGGCTGTGAGCATTGGCTAACGGAGTCCTACCTTAGAAACACTGCATATACCATACTAATCTTAGACTATGTGTTAGCTTCCTTGTCAACTGTTCCTCGTATAACTATGAATGTAGGTGTATCCCTTTAAGTTTAAGTATTCATTATTATTGGTATGGGCTTAGCTATTCCTGCCTTAGAAACACACTGCATATACCATCCTGGTCTTGGATTATATGTTAGCTCGCTGGAATACTGTTCCTTGTATAACTATGAATATAGGTCCATCCCTTTGAGCTTAGGTGCTCATGATGATAAGAATAGGCCTACCTAGTCCTGCCTTAGGCACATATTACTTATGCCGTCCGGACCTTAGACTACATTCTCATGATTGTTGCCAATGGTCCCTTGTATAACTCTGGGTATCCCATTAAATGTCCAGTGTTCATGGTTATGAGCATAGGTCTACCTAGTCCTGCATTGGAGATTCACTGCATACTCTGCCCTGAACTTAGACTGTATTGGTTTCCATATCAACTGTTCCTCGTATAACTATGAGAGTAGGTGTACCCCTTTAAGTTGAAGTATTCATGATTTTGTATATAGGACTACCTAGTCCTGCCTCAGAAACACTCCATATACTATCCCGATATTGGACTACATACTAGCTTCCTTATCAACTGTGTTCATATCAAAGTGTTCATGATTAGGTGTATGGGCTTACCTAGTCCTGCCTTAGACAGATACTGCATGTGTCATATTTTTGATAGTTGTTTTGTGTGTGATGTGGTTGGGGTTTATGTGTATGTGTATAGATGCCCAGTTAGTCCATCACTAAACTTGCTATAGCTCCATATTGTTTCCCTTCCATCTCTCCTCTAGCACCTCATAAAAGTTAGGGCATTGAAATCAACTAATCCATGGATTTATAACCCAGGCAGTACCTTACACTAAATTGCATGACATATAGTTGATGCCCTGCTACCCATAGCAATCTTCTTGCTAACCAATACCCAGAACCTACAGAGACACGTGATAATATCCAAACTGAATACTCTAGCTAACCCCTCTAAAATCATAAGAGGGCAACTACTGGTGCCAAAGTCATCTAGGCACATCTCAGCTTAAATAAGCTATTTATCTTCACAGAAACATTTTTGAAGATTTTATTTGTGTTCTTTTTGTGTGTTAAAAAAGATTGATATATATATATATATATATATAGATTGTTTTATTATTTTGTTCATATAACTTTAAAGGTTAATAGAATGACTGGGACAATGCGGGGGGGACCTGGGTACCGGGGGACAGTGTGCAGAGGATATGAGCATGGGACAAGTGGCTGGGCAGGCTTCCTCTGAACGAACTGAAGGGTCTGCCAGGTTTCAAAATAGCACACCTAAATGTACGTAGTCTCACACATAAAATAGAGCAATTAAGAATTGATCTGCCAGGATCAGGACTTGATATTTTCACAGTATCAGAAACATGGCTCAATAGCCTTATAGAAAAAAAACTAACTTCAATAACAAACTACACCTTCCTTAGGTATGATCGAAAAGCAAAACATCTAAATGGGCAAGCCAAAGCTGGAGGTGGACTGGGAATTTACTGCCGAAATTCTCTACAAGTAGATTCTAATAGATATGCAGATAAAAATATTTCAAATGCTGTGCTGGAACTACAATGGGTGCTTGTAACAAGGCCTTATTCAAAGAAGATCCTAATTGGAAATGTGTACAGACCACCAGATGGAAGTGTTAAACAGGCCTTTGAGGAATTGAGCATTATGATGAGTGAAATAGATGACATAGACAAGTATGAGACCCTGCTGATAGGCGACTTCAATGCAGACTGTAGTGCTAAGAGAAAGCTACCAGCCATAATCATAAATCAAACAGATGATAGATAAACCGACTAGGTCAACTAGAACTACTGCAACCACAATCGATTTAGCCTTTACTAACATCAAGTATTGCACTCAAGCAGGAGTCCTTAACTACAATGTCAGTGACCATAAGCCAGTCTATATTATCAAAAAGAAACCCAGAAACAACCTAAAAACCACCGCATACTGCGGAAGGACATATGGAAACTTTTCAACTGATGCACTTAGGACAATCTTGCAGAGTTATAACCCCACTACAATATTTGAAGAACAGGATCCCAACAAATGTTGGGATATTTGAGAAGATATGATCAACCAGGCAGCAGATACACTTTGTCCGATGACTGAACTAAAAATAAGAGAGAACACGGCTGTTTACATCACCAATGAACTGATAGAACTACAAAAGGACAGAGATTATTTTAAGCAAACGGCTGACCTAACCAAAGACCCAGGAGACCAGTTTTTAGCAAAATGCTTAACAAGTAAAGCCAGAACAGAGGTGAGGAAAGCGAAATCTATGTACTACATTGATCAAGCCATAAAGCACAACCAGAATCCTAAGAAATTCTGGTATGAACTAAGTCAAATTCAACCAGAAGCCAAACCACAGATAAACAGCATAGTAGACGACAGCACAGGTGAGCGAGTACCTGATGGTCAGTTAGCTGAAGTAATAAACAACTATTTTGTAGACATTGGGGCAAACCTCGCCAAGAAATTCAAACAAAAAAACCAAGTATCCACAAAATTATCACCCAGTCGCAAATCAACATGAATACAATCTTGAGAAAACAACAAGAAAAGAAGTACTCAGCAAGATTGAGGAACTTTCATCATATAAATCATCTGGTATGATGAATATAAATTCAGCCTTCATTAAGGCTGGCATTAGCATCCTAATAAATGAATTTACACATCTCTACAACCTTGTCATTGAAACAGGTATATTCCCAGATAAATGGAAAATAGCTACTGTCACACCAATACCAAAGATAAGTAATCCTAAATCATGCAATGAACTGCGACCAATATCAATACTGCCCCTCCCTGGCAAAGTCATCGAACAAATAATCCATGATCAAATAAAAACCTTCTTGGTAGACACCAACTACCTTGCCAAACAGCAAAATGGCTTCAGAAAAGATAAATCAACCACAATAGCCCTAGCCACTTTATTAGATGAACTGCTGACTAATATGGATAGAGGAGATCTGACAATAACTGTTTTTCTTGATTTCAAGAAAGCTTTTGACACAATAGACCATGACATTTTATTGTGGAAAATTGAAAGGGCAGGACTTGGTCCTAAATCTTGTACATTTATAGCCAACTATCTATCAAATAGACAAGAAGTTACAAAAATAAATGGCACTAAGTCAATGGAGAGATCAATTACAACTGGAGTACCCCAGGGTTCCACGCTTGGGGCACTACTCTTCCTCATATTCATTAATGACTTGCCCTTGGTAACAAATGAGGCCATGTTCACACTGTTTGCTGATGATGCGGCCCTCACAGTCCATAGCCCAAACATTGCATCTGCAGCAGAGGTAGTTGAGGATGTACTAGCTAAGGTTAACATCTGGTGTAAGGAAAATAAACTGACAATTAATGCAAAGAAATCTGAATACATAATTTTTGCAAACAAAGTAAAAAAATCCAGAGCACAACCTATCAATTTACATTTGGGTGATGCAGTATTGAATGAGGTAGAATCATACAAATATTTAGGGACCACACTCGATTCTACACTAAATGGTAATCGACAACTCTCAAGACTTACTCAAATGATAGCCATAAAAATGACAACTTTCAGAAAAATTAGGTACTACATGAGCGAGAATACAGCCCTGTTACTATATAATGCCACTATTCTTCCAATAATTGACTACAATGATTTAATATATGGACTGCTGACAAAACAACAAGAAAACAAATTACAGAGGATTCAAAACAGGGCACTTAGAACTGTCTACAGAGGGAAAACGCTTTCTGTAAAGGAAATGCATGCTAAAGCACAAGTCAGCTACCTTAGCCAAAGGAGGGACACACATCTCCTCAGTCTCATGTATAAAAGATCCAATGATGAACAATATGTTGACCATACAAACAGAGTAACCAGACAGAGCGGTGCTACACTACTAAAAACACCCATGCCACTAACAAACAAACTAACTAAAGCACCGATTTACAGAGGTAGCACATTGTGGAATAAACTTCCAGTGAGGACAAGACAGTCCACAAGTCTCCTTGAATTTAAAAACTTTATGAAAATACAACCAGCCTGTCAGACCCTGACACGGTTATAGGTATTCTAAAGGCCTTCCTTGCCCTGACCCTTGTACATACATATATATATAAATGTTCTCAAATGCACTACACAGCCCTGCACGCTGATCCCATTCCCGCCCTTACCCCACCCCTATTACACCTTCTTTCAAAACCTATTACCTAAAATTTTCCTTTAAATTGACATAAAACCTGTATGATGTAAGTCCCCACTGCAATCTCAGACCGTGATCCCATCATTAGGCCACACAGAACGGAACACTCGTGATGGGATAAAAAAAAAAAAATTGTTAAATGGCCAGGCTTCCGCATTTGGTATTGGTGATTGGATCCACTGATTTGCATATTTGCAATATAGTATATATATATGTGTATTGTAGATATGTTATATCTTTTTGAAAAGAGAAGAGAGAAAACAAAGGAAGAAAGAAGTGTTTAAAGACAATTCTAGGTCTATCTCGTACATTTATTTGAGGCATGCTTACCAACGTGAATAATACATATGTTGATCTGGAATTGAATTGCATGCAGTTACTATTACGACAAATAGTCAATTTATATTATGCTTATATTATCGAACAGGTTTTTCATGTGGTTATTATTGCAACTGATATTGTCATTTATGTACCAACAAATTGTAATGAACGGCCGGAAGACCAGTGCTCTGGCGCTGACAAAAGACATTATTCGCTGAATAAAAATACATTTAGTAAAAAAAAAAAAAAATAGATATGTTATATCTTTTTGAAAAGAGAAGAGAGAAAACAAAGGAAGAAAGAAGTGTTTAAAGACAATTCTAGAGTCATCTTGTACATTTATTGATGCATGCTCACCAAGTGCATAATACATATGTTGAACTGGAATTGCATGCAGTTACTATTACGACAAATAGTCAATTTATATTATGCTTCTATTATCGAACAGGTTTTTCATGTGGTTATTATTGCAACTGATATTGTCATTTATGTACCAACAAATTGTAATGAACGGCCGGAAGACCAGTGCTCTGGCGCTGACAAAAGACATTATTCGCTGAATAAAATACATTTAGTAAAAAAAAAAAAGGCGGGGGACATATCAGTAACCAATGAGGGCCTCATAGTTACCATAGGATCATCAAAAACTAGGGCTTATACAGAGCCCCCACTGGAGATTCTCGTCCCTGCTGTGCCTGGCTCCAGATACTGTCCGGTGAGTGCTTGGAAGCATTACTTCCGAGTGAGTCGGCCTGCTATGAGTGGGCCGGCGTTCGTGACACTTGACGGTTCACCGCTACGACCCAAAGCAATGCTTCATACCTTACGGCTGGCTTTGTCAACAGTGGGCCACCCAGCGCCTGGGGCGATCACTCTACACAGTCTAAGGAGGGGTGGCGCCCAGGCATGTGCTCGCTTGGGCGTTCCTCTGGAGGATATCAGAGAACTTGGTTCATGGTCTTCTGATTCAGTCTATAAATATGTTCCACGAACAATGGTTAGTTCCGCCACCACTAAGCTTTCATCTGTATTTGGTTTAAAAGCTTACTGATCTATGTTCTACATGTTCCTATTGCATTTGACCTTATGTGATCAACCTGTACTACTGACTCACTGATTAAAATGCCAACTATATACTATTGCTGTGTTTTGTCCAATTGTTCGTGATGTCCGCAACACGCGTAATTGGACTTTTTGACACAGCCATAGCCTTAACCTTACCCAGCCTGATGCTGCCACCTATACTCAAACGCGGACACTACTACTTTCTATTGGGCACTAGCGCCGTCTATGATTTCACTTGGACACTAGCCTCACTGCTAAAAACAAAAAACTGACCTGCCACCTTTGGTGCTTTCTGGAACTAGTCCAGGTCTGCCTATATAAGGCCGGGTTTGGCGACTGCCAGCTCACTTCGGGACGGGCACAGGAGGACGCAACTAGCCTAAGAATTGCCGCCCACCCACCCAACGCTTAATATAGGGATAGGGTTTAAAAGCTTACTGATCTATGTTCTACATGTTCCTATTGCATTTGACCTTATGTGATCAACCTGTACTACTGACTCACTGATTAAAATGCCAACTATATACTATTGCTGTGTTTTGTCCAATTATATATTTGCAGTGCCAGGTTTTGGGCCTGAATAACCAGGTGAGCTATGTATGTATTTTTAAAGGCGTTGTGTTGCTGTTGAAGCCTATGCGATCAGAGTTTTGCCAAGGATTCTCTGAAGTGGAGTAGTTAGAGTGTCTTGACTTTTTTCTGGGTCGGACTCCTAATCTGAAGGTCCGTGGCTCGATTCCCCATGCCCCCACCTCTGCCGATTTGGATTTCCACTGCTGTGTATAACTTACAGCGACATCAAAGGCCAGTTGCTCTCATACCATATCTATGTGATGTGGGAGCTTAAACATCCCTTGGGTCGGTAAAAGTGTAGGCTCGGGCTTTCTATCAACAAACTGTCTTAAGGCCCTGTCACACTACGATGTAACGACGTCAACATAGGGAGAACGTGAAGAGCGTTGAACTTCTCGGCGTAGTATGCAAATTTGGGCACAAGTTGAACGTGGATGCAGCATAGTGGACGAGAGGTCGGTAAAGCGTAGTGATACCGTCATTCAACGAGAGAGGACAACCTCATTACGCTCACGGAACGTTATGAACGTTATTCCATCGCCAGAAGAACGTTACGTGACGTTATATACATCATGTGATGTTGAACGTACATTGAATGTACGTTCTCCTGACGTTCTCCCTAATGTTCTCCTGACGTTCTCCTGATGTTCTCCTGATGTTCTCCTGACGTTCTCCTGACGTTCCCATTACGCCGCGTGGGCATTTCCACTCGGTTTAATGTGGGTCAACGTAGTGGAACGTAGTTGAACGTAGTGAGCAGTGTTTGCCTAACGTCCGTTTAACGTCATTGACATTCGCTGAACGTGAACAGAACGTACGGCGAACGTAAACCCTTACGTTCGAGCTACGTCAAAAGTTTTGAACATGTCCAAAACCTAACACGACGTAATGTGACGTAGCTTGACGTCAGTCTAACGTCATTCTGACGTCATCAAAACGTAATCCAACATACGTCAACGTAATGACCACGTTAGGCTCACGTTCACTCATTACGTTGTAGTGTGACAGGGGTATAATGGTGAAAGCAAGTCTATTCAGACTTATCCATGATAGGCAGAATCAATTTTCAAGAAAAGGATGCCAACATTAATTTGGTATGTTTACAATTACCTTCAAATATCTTCAAAGTTAGCAATTTAAAATCAATCTAGCCACAATATTACTCTCAGAAAATGATAAAAACTCAAAAAGATCGGACGATGCAAATTTAATGCTCATATTATCATATCAAATGAAAGAGTATCCTTTACCAACCTAATCACCCCATCCTGATATGACCTTAGATGTTACCAGGCCGTAAAACTCCAACAACCAACCTAATCACTAGCGTCTCCTTAAGAACGTGGCAATATGCACCAACTGTTTAATGACAGCAAGGAGCCTAGGTGGTGTAATGGTTAGTGTAGTAGTCTACACTGTAGTAGTAGTCTGCACTGTAGTAGTAGTCTGCACTGTAGTAGTAGTCTGCACTGTAGTAGTAGTCTGCACTGTAGTAGTAGTCTACACTGTAGTAGTAGTCTGCACTGTAGTAGTCTGCACTGTAGTAGTAGTCTGCGCTGTAGTAGTATTCTGCACTGTAGAAGTATGCACTGTAGTAGTATGAACTGTAGTAGTAGTCTGGACTGTAGTAGTCTGCACTGTAGTAGTAGTCTGCACTGTAGTAGTATGCACTTTAGTAGTAGTGTGCGCGGTAGTAGTAGTTTGCACTGTAGTAGTAGTCTGCACTGTAGTAGTAGTCTGCACTGTAGTATTCTGCACTGTAGTAGTAGTCTGTACTATAGTAGCAGTGTGCACTGTAGTAGTGTGCACTGTAGTAGTAGTCTGCACTGTAGTAGTAGTATGCACTGTAGTAGTCTGCACTGTAGGAGTAGTCTGCACTGTAGTAGTAGTCTGCACGGTAGAAGTATGCACTGTAGTAGTATGAACTATAGTAGTAGAAATCTCTACTGGAAATCAGTGGAATTATGGAAAATTGTCTATCTCCAAAAGAAAGAAAAAAGACAATCTTTTTAAAAGTCCCAAATTATCTAAAACGTATAGAAACATCTAATTTGAAAAGAAAAAACACATCAGTAGTAATGGATATGCATGGAAATAGGAAAATTCAACAAATCTAAGTCATCCCAAATTGTCTAAAACATTAATAAAAAATTGTGAAATGAAAAAAGGACAAGAGGTGTCACTACGAATCTCTCTGTAGGCACAATATTTCACATTGCCACCACCCCTATGGCACTGGTTTATGTGACTTAAGCCGTGGTCACACATACAGGGTTTGGCCGACTTAGATGAGGCGAACTAGATGAGTCGAACTAGCGATGCGTCCACACATACAGAGTTTTCAAAGTGTGTCGCATTCAGACATGCGCGTTAAACCGGCTCAGATCGATGTTTGTTTGTTGTTGTTTTACATCCTAGCAACATCTGAGGTCATATCAGGATGAGTATCCACACATACATATCTCCACACACCACACATACATCCACATGTAGATACATACAAACAACATACCTAAAGAAGAGATAGGAAGAGTAGGACGGTCCAAACATGTGCTCCAACCACTATCAAAAGCAACTACCTGTTATGAAGCAACCTTGATCCATGTGCTTCAGTTGGCCCAACTAAACCAATTACGTTCACACATGCCACTTAGGCCAACTCAAGCTAGTTCAACTCATCTAAACTACCTTGCGACGCGGTTTACTTGAGGCAAACTAGTTGAGTTGACTCAGCCCTAATTCGCCTCAGTGTCGCGTTCACATGCCCAATGTGAGGCGACTTCGATGAGGCGAATTAGTTGAGGCGACGTAAGGCCCGTGTGTGACCACGGCTTTAGATCCTGTGCAAGGTATGTGCTGTATGGTTGTTGAACCTACCCTGTATATCTACATGTAAGCGCATTGCTTGTGTGTACATAGTTCTAAGCTTGTATTAAATGACTTCTACATATATGTAAGTATTAAATGACTTATACACGACACCTTCTGATATGACCTGAGATGAGACCTGAGATTTTTAAATAGGGAAAGCACCTCATAAGTATTGTAGTTCGGCGTTCTCCTTTTTCATGTGAAAATATTACTGATATAAATATCGACTTGTGTGTACATTGATCATGTGGAAATAAATATTTTATTATTATTATTATTATGTTGCCCTGACGTAAAACTCCAACAACGAACCAATTTATGAACGTAAACCATATACAAATTTACAATTCCAAACGGATGAGTCTGGTGGTCTGCACTGACCTCTCTGGCAAGGAGCCGCATAGACAGGCAGAGGTGGATAGGGTGATGGCATCAGGGAGCCTAGGTGGTAAAATGGTTAGTGTAGTAGTCCGCACTGACCTCTCGGGCAAGGAGCCACATAGACATGGAAGCCTAGGTAGTATAATGGTTAGCATACTAGCCCCGGAATGGCATGCAGTGTGGGTTCGAATCCTGCTGTAGGTGCAATATTTTCCATTTTTACCACTCCCGCAACAGTATTAACGCAGTAGTAACCTCCTATTCACTGAAGTCTGACTCTCAAAGTAAAGATTGTTTTATTTAATGACACCTCTAGAGCACATTGATTTTTGCATCATCGGCTATTGGCCGTCAAACATATTATATGGCCGCCCCTCCGTTTGGTTGGTTTCACTACCGATAAAACCTACGGCATACCATTAGCTTAACGCCTGTATACAGAACGGTGTAAACACGTTACTCTATACCATACGAATAATACCTCAACCCAGTTTTGGGGCTCGCTTTGTGACCATGTTGAGACGATACCGGTATTAAGTAACTTTTTTGTTACAGAAACCGATGGCCACCAAGCGCAACAAAGTTCCGCCGGCAGCGGCAGAAGGCCGCATGCCCTCAGGGTACGATTCGTCGCCGCCACAGACGCGGCCACCGTCCCCACAGCCAGGAGCTGGTCCTTCGGATAAGGATAGCGGAGACGAGGACCTAGAGGACAAGATCGTCAGGCTTATGGAGAAGTACAAACATACGCAACCCGTTATACGGGTTCCCTCTCCTCCTATCCCAGAGGACGACTGGGAAGACTTTTTGGATGACGAAACTGAATCAGCATTTGAGGTTCCGAAACTGAAAGTCTAGAGGCTCAAGAGACCCGTGAGTAGCTCAGGTGATGAATTCACCAAAGTCAACAAGAAGCGGGTTAAAAAGACCAAGAAGAACAAAAAGAAGAAGAAGGACTCATCATCTGATGATTCAAATGACTCGTCCACGACGGAGTCTGACTCAGACACCGAAAGAGCGGGTGTCTATGCACGGATAGGGGCAAAAATTAAAAAGAAATGCCCATTGGCGAAAGCAAAGAGGTTGCGTACCACAACCATGATGAGGGAAACGTTAAAAGGACATTTCCACACATTTAAACCCGCTGAGGTGATCAGTAAGCTGACCGAACAAATCTCAGGAATCAAAGTCCATCAGCAAGGAAATGGATGCAGGTATCCAACTCTCGGATGAGAGACGGCGTTACGAGAACGCGTTGTGTACCATCCATAGAGCAGTGCTCGGAGCTCTGACTTCCATAACTCCGGTAGCAAACAGAATGCAAGCCGAGAATAAATTCTCGTCGCTTGCTCGCACCATGGATAAAGGCATTGCGCTGCTTACCGCAGTGTCAAACTTTATGACGTTTCGAGAACGTCTTTAAGTCGGTGACCACAGATGCTGGCAAAGAAGTTGCCAGGTCTAAGAAAGTTACGGACAATGACGGTAAAGAATACACACTTTACCTCCCACCAAAGCCAGTGCTAGGTAAGCCACTGGACAAAACCAAAATGTTTGGGGGACAGCTAGCGCACCTCTTCAAAGCAGTGGAGGTAGACACGAAAAGCGCTAAGAACACTGACAGGGGTAAGAAGTTCGACAACCCCGGCAAATTCCGACGCCCCCGCTCGGATTTTCGCTTCCGCCGAGGAGTCAGGCCAGGACGCGGAGGTCCATCCTTCGGGTTCAGTCCCAGGGGACGCGGCAGAGGAGAACGACAGACCACGGGGTGGAACGAGAACCGCGGGTACAAAAGGGAGTTAACACACAGACCCCAGTTCCCACGGCCAGGAGCCAAGTAGAGTCGACAACACAGACTTCTACCCTCAACACGGTGTCTGAAGAGACACAAACATATGTAAGCACATTTAAGGCAGGAAATATCCTGAACTGTTTACACAACTGGTGTAATATTACAAATGATAGCGAAATTTAGGAAATTGTAAAAGGGGTTCAAATACCCTTCACAGATATACCAAAACAGAAAAGAGTTCCGTTCCCATATAAATTTAACGCAGAAGAAAAACTACAAATTGATTTTCAGGTTTCTCTTTTTGAGACTAAGAGAATTATTGAACGAGTACACAACACAGAAGGACAGTTTATTTCTAATGTGTTTTCTAGGCCGAAACCAAATGGCGAAATTCGCATGATTTTGGACTTAACCAAATTAAATGAGTCGGTTACATACAAACATTTTAAAATGTTCTCATTAGAAACGGCGGGAGATTTAATTACTCCGGAAGCCTGGCTCGCCAGTGTAGACTTAAGAGATGTGTATTTCACAGTCTCCATTTGCAAAGAACACAGAAAATTTCTGAGATTTATTTGGAACGGTACCCTCTTCCAATTTACATGCATGCCTAATGGTCTAGCTTGCGCACCGCGACTGTTTACCAAATTGTTAAAACCTGTTTTTGCAGTCATGGGTATAATAGGACACACAATGTTCCCATACATAGATGATTCATTTATTATGGCAGAATCCTTTGATGAATGCCAAACGGCAGTTACTGATTTGTGTGCTTTATTAACAGATTTAGGATTTTACATTCATAACAAGAAATCTGTTTTCGTCCCGAATAGGGAATTAAAATCCTTAGGGTTTCTGATTAACACCAAAGCCATGACCGTATCTCTAACGGAACAGAAACTCCAGAAGTTTCATGACACAGCCTCCCAGCTGCTTGACATATCCAGGCCAAAGATTAGACAGGTCGCCGTCCTTATCGGGATAATGGTCTCATATGCACCGGCTGTTCTTTATGGAGCTGCGCATATCAAATCTCTAGAAATAGACAAGAATAGAACGTTAGCACGCAAACAAGGTAACTTCGAAAGACCAATGAACATTTCCTGAGACGGTTGTAAAGACATTTTTTGGTGGATCGAGAATATTGATAACTCCCCCAATCCCATTCGAATGGGTCAACCCAACACGGTAGTTACTACCGATGCTTCATTACAAGGTTGGGGAGCTCATCGAAATGATGTAGCCACAGGGGGTAGATGGTTAGATAACGAAAAATCAGACCATATTAATGTTCTTGAATTAAGAGCGATTTACTCGGGCCTTTTGAGTCTAATTAAAATACCTAAAAAGACGGTTCAACTTCTGACAGATAACACTACAGCTATGGCATATGTCAGGAATATGGGAGGTACAAAGTCAAAAGAATGCAATAACTTGGCACAGAGTATTTGGAACTGGGCGCAACAACATCAAATATGGTTAACCATATCTCATATCCCGGTTCGCAGAACGTCCTGGCTGACAAAAAGAGCAGAGTCTTTCACGATCACTTAGAATGGAAATTAAACACACAAATTTTCAACAAAATTTGTCAACAATGGGGGTCACCTACGGTAGACTTATTTGCATCAAGAAATAATTTCAAGATTAACAAATATGTGTCATGGCACCCAGAACCATTTGCTTGGCACATAGATGCTTTCTCACTGATTTGGGAAAATGAAATTTATTACATTTCCCCCCCCTTTAATCTCATTACCAGAGTGGCACGAAAGATAAAGATGGATCGGTCCCACGCCATTCTGATTGTCCCCGAATGGGACACACAACCGTGGCTAGCGGGAATAGTCTCGACAGCCAGCGACTGCCTAAGATTCCCAAAATCCCAAGGAAATCTAACTCACCAAGGCCCTCTGGAACATCACGGCAACGTAGCAACAACACCATTGCTTGCATTCCTTTTCTGAATAAATACCTAGAACAATTTGGTTTAGACAAAATTACACAAGAACGGTTGGTGTTGCATGTGTGGAGAAAAGGAACAGTTAAAATGTATACCACATATTTGAAAAAATGGGGCGTTTACTGTCTTATTCAAAAGGTTAAACCGATGGATCCAACCATTGCCCAAGTGTGCAGATTTTTCAGGATATTAGAACAAGATGGCCTCGGTTACGGCGCAATTAATGCGGCCAGGTGTGCTCTATCGATCATTCTTCCCAGGTTAGGGGGAGAAACAATGGGTAAACATCACGTAATACACTGGGTACTAAGGGGGATTTATGAACGAAACCCACCTAAACCAAAATACGACCGATTTTGGGATGTGTCACTGGTCTTCAAAATGTTTAAGGATTGACCACATAATAGATTTCTAGATATAAAACAATTAGGGTTTAAGTTAGCACTTTTATTACTGTTAGTCACAGGTCATCGAGGCCAAACTATAGTGGCACTTTCACTCGATGGACTGGAAATAGATAGAAGGCAAGTCACCTTCGATTTAACAACATTGTTAAAATCTAATCGCATAGGTGACCCTTTGTCATCAATTGATGTAACGCAATTCAAGGACAATCCAAAACTGTGTGTAGTTTCTGCGATCAGAACATATATATCCAAGACACAAGGAGTTAGAAACTCAAGACAATTATTGATAAGCTTTATTAAGCTACACAAGGGCATTTCAAGGGACACACTCGCTCATTGGACAATTAATGTGCTAAAGCTGGCAGGAGTGAATACGGACAAATATGCGTCACACTCAACAAGAGGAGCCATGGTGTCAAAGGCACGCCTCCTAGGAATTTCGGTCAAGCGCATACTAGCGCATGCAGGGTGGAAGACCGAACGATCGTTTGCCAGACATTATAACAAGCGTCTGGAGAAGCCCAGTGGAGTCGCACAACGACTGCTACAGCATTAAAGGTCAAAAGGTGAGAACATAAGCATAGTCACAAATAGTGATTTTAACAATGTTCCATACCAAACAAATAATCAGAATAACATAACAATAACAATGAAATATCAGGATAAAATGATATTACGTAAAGTCTCCCTAGAATGCGGCTAGCCTGAGGCTATATACCGAGGTAAAATAGATTAGTTAGACGAATCTTACCTTGGTATAGATGATGGATAACTATTGTTTTCCCGAGGTATAAGCCTCGGCTAGACGTGGGTGAGGGCCCACCCTCCACACCCTACCTTTGCTTGTACAAAGGAAACATTAGTTTTTCAAGAATTTATTAGAGATCATTTTATCCTGAATTAGTAGGTAAAGATTGCTGGACCCGGATGTGCTTATCTCTCCCTCACCCACGTCTAGCCGAGGCTTATACCTCGGGAAAACAATAGTTATCCATCATATATACCAAGGTAAGATTCGTCTAACTAATCTATATATGATTAGAATATATGAAGAATATATTTTGCTTCTTACATTGAGAATTTATCTGCTCATTTCATTGACTCAGGCTACTGCAGTATGGGGTACATTCTGTATCTAGATTGTTGTAGAAATCGCCATTTGTCCATACCATTCACACTATTCATGCCGCGGCCATGTTGAAACCAGACCCGTCTGCGAGGCGCCAATGAATGAAAAGTCATGCAAATACTTTTTCATCGACCAAAACCTCTCGAAATCACTCAAATTTGAAGGTTTTCATTTTTTAATCTACCATATTCATCTTTGCATACCTGTTTTCTATCTATTGGCCAATTTTCACGAAGATTGGGTGACCTTGCATGGTGATTTTCCCATTCTTTAACTACAATGTGACTGTCAACTGCAAGTCTGCATAGTTATGGTGGTATCATGTACCATGCAGCACTGTCAGCATAGTTATCTGTGTAACAGAGTTAAACAACTAGTCTTAGTAATTACAAATTAATAAAAGCTTTAAAAGGGTTAAAATATATTTGTTAAATATATCTATATTAAGAAAGTTATGCAATTTTGAATTTAAGAAAAGATTGGCAGCCAAAGTGAGCGACTTTGTTGACATTGCCTATTGAAATGCATCTGATCATCACTCAATCTTCATGAAAATTTACCAATAAATAGAAAAAAGGTATGCAAAAATGAATATGATAGTTTCAAAAATTAATATCTTCAAATTTTACTCCTTTAATTTCTGTAGTAGTTCATACACATCAGCACACAGCAGTGTCTTATGGCAATTTCCAATACCCGACACGTACTCAGCCTCGTTCTGATGCCGAATTAGGTCACATGTGAATAGTGTGAATACGGTTATGAATGGTGACATTAAATCTAATGAATGTTGCAGATCGTGTATTTTATCAAGTGTGGTACTAGTAGGTTAGCAATATTGTTCTAAGATGCTCATAATAATTCTCAGGCTCAGCGGTCTGGCATGATTAAACATATCAAAATGTTGCACAGTTCTTGGGATTAGAATTTCAGCTGTCACTGGTACTACCATTCACAAACAATTCTGTTGCTTCTATGCAAATCATTAAAAAAAAATCCCTTCCCCCAATTAATCTTCAGGTCGTACTCAGAATTGGTTTAGTAAAACGCACCCCCAGTTTGAATTCACACCTGTCCGTGATTGAGAATCGTTTTATATTTGACTTGTTCTAAATAAACATGTATACTATTACTAATAATTGTTTGCTTGTAAATTATTCTCGGTGGTTCCCATCCAGGTTTCTGCCGTTCATATTACTTCTGTCCGTGACTAAGCTGTTCCGTTCGTTTGGCATATTCCTTGCCTATGACTTGCTCAAAATCATCCACCTGGTCCAGTTCCTCTTCATCGTCAAAACAGGGTGAGTTAATTTACCAGTGAATTGTGGTATACCAATGTTTTAGTTATATGTCTCTCTGTCTTGATTCAAGTTAGCTGGTAATTAGACGTTTATTCAGGGATGAAAGATATCCGCGATTTCACGGATTTCCGGGATTTTCCCCGGGCATACTAATAAGTTGTTCAAACGCCGCAGCACTATAAGTGTATACTAATAGTAATACATTGTTTTACGCTGCAGCACCATCAGTGTATATTACTAATAAATGCTTCAAACGCTGCAGCACTATCAGCGTATACCAATATGTATGAAACCTGACTTTGGGGGATTTTCAGCAATTCTCTGACAATGTTAAACCTATGAGAGAATATCAGCATTTCGGCTTTTTTCCCAGAGACCACTTTCATCCCTAAATTAAATTAATTGCTACATGAGGCATCGTCTCTTGAACATTGTAATCCGTTCTTAAGACTAACTTTCTTAGATTTTTCTGGTAAATGAAAGTTATGCATATTTAAGCATTTTCTAATCAGATTGTAAACATGTCATACTCTATATTCATTGTACACCACCTTGGAATAGCTCCTGCTAGTAATGGTCCTCTATTGACCCTACATTATCAACAGAGAGAAACACCGTGTATGGAATAATTTCTTAAGTGTCTTCCATAACCATTATATTTGGAATTAATTTAGAATTGTTGCGCTCTCATGCACCTGATAAAAAACTGATATAAATATTGTCATGGGGGTGATGAAAATGGGAAATACTGCGCCTAGAGCGGGAGTCGAACCCACATCTCTTTGCATTCCGGGCCAGTGTGCTAACCATTACACCACCTAGGCTCCCTGATATCAATACACTCCCCAAGCCTACCTGTCTATGTGGTTACTTGCCTGAGAGGTCAGTGCAGACCACTACACTCGTCCCCCTGGAATTGTAAGTCTTGTAATGCTTACAATTACATACATACAGGCAATGCACTAACACATACATACACAGGGTAGGTTCAACAACCATACAGCGCAAAGCTTGTACAGGATCCTGATCACGGCAACCAGTGTCATGGGGGTGATGAAAATGGGAAATATTGCGCCTAGAGCGGGACTCGAACCCACATCTCTTTGCATTCCGGGCCAGTGTGCTAACCATTACACCACCAAGGCTCCCTGATATCAATACACTCCCCAAGCCTACCTGTCTATGTGGTTACTTGCCTGAGAGGTCAGTGCAGACCACTACACTATGAAGGTTGCTTTTCGCTGATCAATGGTTTCTTCAATTAAATAACAACAAAATGACAACAAATATTGTTTGCTGTAATAAGTGGACTCAAATTGAATAGCAAATGAGGATGAGAGTGCGGTATGCGGGTAGGGTGAGGGGAGCTAAATCTCTGATTTTAAACTAATATTAAAGTTGAAATACTTACTGTATGTACTTGATCAGATCGGCCGTGTTACTGGTATTTCTACAATCGCCCTTCTCAGGAAAACGGATAACCAAACACCAGGTATGGACCGATCATATACATTGTTTAATTTAATATCATTAATGTAATATAACCTAGGGGTAAATCATAAATGCATCAGATAGCAGTGTGAAGACCAAGTTCGTAAGCGTACTAACACGAATTATTTCGATAACGTGTAAATATTTCTAAATATTTATGTAGTTTTAAGCCGGATGACCTCTGTGGCTAAAAGGAAGGTGATATGCAGTCTAAGGATCTTATTTGTTATGCACCCTGAAATTGAAATTTCACATTTCAATGTATCTCAGGGTTATTGAAGTTCTTAACATTTTCGGGGTAGTACAAAGAGCCATCTCACTCACACAGTAATACATACAAACATTTTATGACAGTGGTTTAAGTTTATCTACATTTTATTGTGTCATAGAAATTGTACATGATTTCCATTTCTTTTCCTTGTTATATGGGTCACTATTTCCCTGTATATGCTTAACGGCGTCAGGGCAACTGATACTGAAAGTCACTTTTGCTTCTTTTGATGTTGCTGGGGGCGACTCTTATCGCTGTATGTTGAATCGCTTTCGGTGTTTTGCAGTGGTTCCGCATAGTGCGTCATGCGCTTGTTGGCTCCCTCATCAGCCTCTTGTGGCTGTTCGGCCTATCCCTGTGTGGTCCTCTACGGTAAGTGATTTTGTGTGCGGTTCTAGTTAATCTTTTTTAACCCATCATGTCTACATCCAAATGTCACTGATTTGAATGCACTAATACTTTTTGTCATGGGGTAATGAAAATGGGAAATATTGTGCCTCTAATAGGGGTCAAACAAGCACTTCTTGCTATTTCGGGGCTAGTGTGCTAACCATTACACTACCTAGGCTCCCTGATGCAACCACCCTGTCCATGCCTACCTGAGAGGTCGGTGCAACATTTTAATATGTTTAATCATGCCAGACCGCTGAGCCTGAGGATTATTATGAGCATCTTAGAAAATATTGCTCCCCTGGAATTGTAAGTCTTTTAATGCTTACAATTACATACATACAGGCAATGCACTTACATATGGGTCACTCTCCTGAAAACTGGTCAGCATTGTATGTGATTTTAAAACATCAATAAAAAAACTTCCTACTTATTGTTTTCCTTATACTTTTCATATTCATTTTCAGATTTGATGAAAGAAATAAGTGAAATAAAATAAACTGTGTGCAACTTTGGTCCTTTTAGTTATGAAGTGTTTTTGTACCAAAAAACCCATTTTACAGTCAGCCATTTGTAACATGACATATGGTACATGGTTGAATCCTCATTAGCATCTTGTATTGCATTGATATATCAAACAAAACAGTTCCCAAATCAAAAAGGAAGTATTTATTAACATGTATGCATGGTTAAATTTAAAAAAAAGAATTGTTGATGTCTTCAGAAATAACATTACAAATTTCCGTCACATGTGTAACCAGTGGTGTCTGGATGCCACACAATTATTGTACACTAATTATTCAGTGAATAAAGCATGGCTGGGAATTACTTTTTTTTATCAATATAAGCACTACATATTTCTGTATATTATGCCATGCTTAATAATCTTCTAAGTATGATATTATTTAATTCTGATTCGATTTTTATTAAGCAGACTGTGTGGTGTCCTAAACCTGTGTTACACATGTAACACACATGTTATACTGCCATAAGACATAGCTTAATCATGGACTACACCTTTATTTTTTATCTCATCAATTTATATTTTACATAGATGTAAAGGGGAGATTTCCAGCTTTCATTTGCAACCAAAAAATGTAAGAAATTCAAATATTAGATTTTAACTCTCCATGTGACACTTCTGGCCAGTTTTCAGGAGTGACCCATATACATACACAGGGTAGGTTCAATAACCAGACAGCAAGTAGCTTGTACAGGGTCCTGGTCACTGCAATTAGTGTCATGTGGGTGATGAAAATGGGAAATGTGCCTAGAGCAGGATTTCAAACCCCCACTTCTTGCCATTCCGGGGTTAGCGTGCTAACTATTACTAGGCTCGCTGAAATACCTGTCTATGTCGCTCCTGGCCTGAGAGGTCAGTGCAGTCTACTCCACCTACTACTACTGATTTGGTATGGGCTATAAGCTTCTATTAGGATGTCTGTGGTACCTTGTAATACCCATTCAAGTACTGATGAGACTCAGTGTTACTAAACCTCTGTGATCAAACAAGGACTGGTGTTGCCAATGTCATATTTGACAGCTATATGTCGCATATTTGCATATTGAGAAATCTGTTTGAAATGGAGCATTTAGAGTTACATGTTTCGATGGTTTTGAGTTTGTGCCATTTTTCTAAGATAAATACATTAGATTGATCGTTACAATCTAATTTAGTTTAGTTTGAATTAATTTTTTTGTTAAATCGCTAACTTTGGAGATATTTGAAATGCAAACAGGAAAGATTAATTTAAGCAAGCAGTCAAAACTCACCATAGGCTTCAGCAGTACTAGCAGTTCTATTAAATTGACTTTATATCCCCTTCTATGCAGCAACAAATGCTTGATGTCATTCATGACAATCCCTATTGATTGAGGACATTTAAGCCCCAGTCACACTATGGCTTGCAACCACTATGGACCAAAGAAACCACAGTCACCACCGACCTCCTTGCGACCAAAGCAGTGATCACCACCCACCTGGCGAACATTTTGGTCGCAAAGAGGTTTTTTATGCATGTGGCTGCAACCATAATGGTCGCAAGGAGGTTAGCGACCACTGAGGACCACTTTGCGCCCATTATGCGACCTCTTTGCGGCCACCCCTTTTTTGTGGTCGCCAAGCGGTCACAAGCAGTAGTGTGACTGAGCTATTAGATATACGTTGCCTTCTAAGGCTTGTGGTTGTGTCCTGACAGGACGCTGCTGCTGTTCGAACACAGCGACCTGGCGGTGATTGCTGGTGCCGGCGCCATATTCACCAACGTTGGCGGGCCGTCCAAGGTAGGGATCAACACCACTTTACATACAGAAACTAGATTCTTTAATAGAGTGAAATCATCATTATAACTATTGCATGTTCTTGTGGCCTACAATTCTGTGTCATCATCATCATTATAACTATTCTGTGTTGTTCTTGTTGCCTACAATTGTATCATCATCATTATAACTATTGCATGTTATGCTTGTGGCCTACAGTTCTGTGGCATCATCATCATTATAACTATTGCATGTTATGCTTGTGGCCTCCAGTTCTGTGTCATCATCGATATAACTATTGCATGTTCTTGTGGCCTACAGTTCTGTGTCATCATCATTATAACTATACTGTGTTGTTCTTGTTGCCTACAGTTGTATCATCATCATAATAACTATTGCATGTTGTTCTTCTGGCCTACAGTTCTGTATCATCATCATTATAACTATTACGTGTTCCTGTGTCTTACAGTTCTGTGTCATCATCATTATAACTATTGCATGTTCCTGTGGCCTACAGTTCTGTGTTATCATCATTATAACTCTTGCGTGTTGTTCTTGTGGCCTAGGGTTCTGTCATCATCATTATAACTATGGCATGTTGTTCTTGTGACCTACAGTTCTGTGTCATCATCATTATAACTATTGCATATTGTTCTTCTGGTCTACAGTTCTGTATCATCATCATTATAACTATTACGTGTTCCTGTGTCCTACAGTTCTGTGTCATCATCATTATAACTATTGCATGTTCTTGTGGCCTACAGTTCTGTGTTATCATCATTATAACTCTTGCGTGTTGTTCTTGTGGCCTAGGGTTCTGTCATCATCGTTATAACTATTGCATGTTATTTTGACCTACAGTTCTGTGTTATCATTATAATGCTTGCGCGATGTTCTTGTGGCCTAGGGTTCTGTCATCATCATTATAACTATTGCATGTTTTTCTTGTGACCAACAGTTCTGTGTCATCATCATTATAACTATTGCAGGTTGTTCTTTTGACCTACAGTTCTGTGTCATCATTATAACTGTTGCGTGTTGTTCTTGTGGCCTAGGGTTCTGTCATCATCATTATAACTATTTCGCGTTCTTGTGGCCTACAGTTCTGTGCCATCGTCATTATAACTATTGCATGTTGTTCTTGTGACCTACAGTTCCGTGGGGCGGTCTTCTTCCTGTTAGCTGTGATGGGATTGCTGCTCTTTGACCATGATGACTACAACCCGAATATGGCTGAGCACCGTATCCAACCTTTACTATAAAACATGAACACCAATTACGGGTAGTAGCATAATTAGCCGAAACTTGGCTAGCACACCCATAAATCTATGTGTATAGAGAGGAGTATTGTAAAGTATTGTAAAAGCCGGATTTGGACTGTTTGCAATCTACAGTTACAACCCATAAACAAGAAACAACAAAACCAACATTATTATCAAAAACTAAATTAAAAAGATTTGAATCAAATTGGACTAGTGCTGCCCAGCAGTGAAAATAAGTGTTAATACATTTATCCTTTATGTGCATGGTAAATACTTTCACCACAATAACAAAAAAAAAGGGGGGGGGGGTTGGCAGGCTACTGCCATGATACAAGTAGCGAAGTATGGGAATCGTGGGTTAACAATAACACGTGAGGTTATCAGTGCAGATTAACGTCCTTAACCCACGGTCCAGATGCCGGACACCCCCACAAGACCATCCTGACGCACATCTTCAGCCACCTCACTAACCTCACCGGACTCTCGGACCACAAGGTAATACCGCCAGTCGTCACTGAGTAAAGGGAAGGGCGCGAACAGGGGGTGGGGGGTAGGGGGTTAACTGTGCATTAGTTTTGTCAGTTGTAACAAGTGAAATGTCATGGAATTGTATGACTCTGCAAACACTCCTCTCCTTTGCTCTCTCCTTTCCGCTCCTTTGCTCTCTCCTCTCCTCTCCTCTCCCCTCCTCTCCTTTCCTCTCCTCTCCTCTCCTCTCCTCTCCTCTCCTCTCCTCTCCTCCCCCCTTCCCCCATCCCCTCCCTTCCCCCATCCTTTCCCTTCCCCTTCCCCTTCCCCTTCCCCTTCCCCTTCCCCTTCCCCTTCCCCTCCCTTCCTCTACCATGTACACACACATATAAATATGTGAGGGACTAAATGCTTATATGTGTATGTCGTTGAGGGTGGTTTTGCAAACGAAGTAAACCATGATGAGTAGAACATCCTCGGACCCATACTTCTTCCATTCAGGGCTATGGCCCTACCCATTAGGCTCTCTAGGCTACAAATGTGCTACGTGCGCAATATGTCGCGATTCACCCAATGTGTCGCAATTCGCATGAAAAAGATTATCCTTTCCATTTTGCAATATTAACAGCTACCCCTTTTGCCGTTGCTGCTCAAACGCCCTTACAGGTGCCTATGTGAGTGGAGTCTTATTACCGCCTCTTTATGCAGGGGGGTGTTATGATGCTGTTCGGCACGCTGTGCATGCAGGCGGGTTACAATAGCGCTGCCAAGAAATTGTCGGTTGACATTGGAGGAGCGAAGCGCCTGACCGCCCTGTCCACCCTCATGTCGGCCCTGCTCCTCATGCCCTGGGCACTCTTCATCACCGCCACCCGGGAGGTAAGGCTGGGCATCCCGCTGGGGATCTTTTGTTTTTTTTTTTTTATATATATATTTTTTTTTTTTTTTATATATATATATATATATATGTATATGTATATATATATATGTATCTATATATATCGAAGGATGATGAAAATATCATGGACAAAGAAGATCACCAACAAAGAAGTTCTCAGAAAAATTAAAAATAAGAAAAGCTTGTTTGCCACTATACAGACAAAGAAACTTATTTATTTTGGCCACATCATTCGTCAGAGTTCAATATACCGTATATTGTTGGAAGGGAAGGTGAATGGCAGCAGAGGGAGAGGGAGACCAAGAACATCATGGTTTACAAATATTTCACTTTCTTAGATAAGCACGTTTTTCAGGCCCATGAAAGTACTTGAAGATTGAAAATTGTACTTATTATAAACCTTGTACATACACACACACGACCAGACGGGATGGCCGAATGAGTAGAGCGTCTGTCTCCTGTTTTGGGTGATCGGGGGATCCAAACCCTGGTTGAGACAAACCAATGACTTAAAAATGAATACTTGTTGCTTCCTAGCCAGGCGCTCAGCATTATTAGGATAGGGAAAGACTGGTTGGCTCAGTGTCAGGATAATGTGACTGAGTGGGATATCAGGTCATGGTGCTGGTGGCCTGATCTCCCAGTGGAGCAGCACTATAAAGTCACCATGAGTGTGCACTGTTACAAGTCGGTAACCATCCTGATATGACCTTAGATGTTGCTAGGAGGTAAAACCACACCTACACACACACACATACACACACAATCATGCTATATCGCTCTGCACCCCTGACAGAGCATGCTTGAATCGTGGTTCTCGCTGGGCGTGCCCATGACGCTGGTTACCGTCGGGCTGATGGCTGACTTCTATGTCGAGGCGGTGTGCACAAACCGGATGGAGGCGGCTCGCACTGCGCGCGTTGGTTCGCACGCCGCCCTGGTGGGGGCGCTGGTGCTGAGCTGCCTGTGGAACCACCCCTTTGTCGGCCACCTCACCAAAACTACCAACCTGCGCGCGCTTATCGCTGAGGAGCACATCCTGTCTGGGGGTGTCATCTTCAGCTTCGTGCTTTTTGTGTCGGGTAAGCATTGCAGCATTTCATTTCATTTGATCTTATATGTCCAACTTGGATCCTGCTGCACTCATTAAGCATTTGTTGCTGCATAAAAGGGGTTACTACACCGGGAGGGAGCATTTTGTTTTGAAAATATTGATTAGCAACAATTGCTAATATAATTTGGAAATTGATTAGCGATCTACATAACTTGTATCGCGATTCACGACACGATACTGAATAAAATATTCCCTATGTAACGTATATACACAGGCAGCATTTTGTTTTGATAATTTTGATGAGCAACAATTGCTAATCAATTTGGAAATTGATTAGCGATCTACATGACTTGTATCGCGATTCGCGACACGATGCCGAACAAAATGTTCCCTGCTACACCAATTTAAAGGAACCTGTTACTGCTGAATCGTGTGGTGTCATAATTTCGACCTGCTTGCCTAAATCAATTTGACATGTTTTCACTTAAAATATCTCCCAAAGTTAGCCATTTAAAATGAAACTTACTTAAAACAAAAATTTGTTTGATTATATTGATCAACTTAATACACTTATCTCCGAAAATGTCAGAATCTTAAAGACTTGTGTGTACATTGATCATGTGGAAATATATATTTTATTATTATTATTATGTTTTGATGAACGTCTGGTTCTGCTCTCAGCGACACAGATTCTGACGAGTGTGAATAAGGCGACGAAGGGCTCGCTGGTGGGGTACTCCGCAGCCGGGCTGCCGCTGTACAGCTTCACAGGCGATACCCTGCAACGCACATCGCAGTCAGTCCTCATCATCATCCGCCACGGTCTCCGCCAGATCCTGGAGGAGACCAATTCACGCCGCATCTTCTACTTCCTCTGCATTAACCTGGTGAGTGTCGGCTCGCTGGCACGATATTGATTCCCCAGCGTACTCCCGTGTCTGTTCATTAATCTGGTGAGTGTCGGCCCACTGACACAATATTGATTCCCCAGTGTACTCCCAGGTTTTGTTCATTAACATGGTAAGTGTCGGCCCACTGACACGATAATGTTTCTCCAGCATACTCCTGGGTTCTGTTCATTAACCTGGTGAGTGTCAGACCACTGACACAATATTGACTCGCCAGCGTACTCCCAGGCTCTGTTCATTAACCTGGTGAGTGTCGGCCGACTGACACGATAATGTTTCCCCAGCATACTCCTGCGTTCTGTTCATTAACCTGGTGAGTGTCGGCCCACTGACACGATATTGTTTCCCCAGCGTACTCCCAGGTTTGTTCATTAACCTGGTGAGTGTCGGCCCACTGGCACAATATTGTTTCCCCAGCATACTCCCGGGTTCTGTTCATTAACCTGGTAAGTGTGTCCACTGACACAATAATGTTCCCCCAGCATACTCCCAGGTTCTGTTCATTAACCTGTTGACTGTCAGCTCACTGGCACGATATTGTTTCCCCACCGTACTCCCTGGTTTTGTTCATTAACCTGATGAGTGTCGGCCCACTGACACGATATTGTTTTCCCAGAGTACTCCTGGGTTCTGTTCATTAATCTGGTGAGTGTCGGCTCACTCACGCGATATTGTTTCCCCAGCATACTCCCGGGTTCTGTTCATTAACATGGTGAGTGTCGACCCACTGGCACAATATTCTTTCCCCAGCATACTCCCGGGTTCTGTTCATTAACCTGGTAAGTGTGTCCACTGACACGATAATGTTCCCCCAGCATACTCCCAGGTTCTGTTCATTAACCTGGTGACTGTCAGCTCACTGGCACGATATTGTTTCCCCACCGTACTCCCTGGTTTTGTTCATTAACCTGGTGAGTGTCGGCCCACTGACACGATATTGTTTCCCCAGCGTACTCCTGGGTTCTGTTCATTAATCTGGTGATTGTCGGTTCACTGACGCGATATTGTTCTCCCAGCATACTCCCGGGTTCTGTTCATTAACCTGGTGAGTGTCAGCTCGCTGGCACAATATTGTTTCCCCAGCGTACTCCCGGGTTCTGTTCATTAACCTGGTGAGTATTGGCTTGCTGGCATGATATTGTTTCCCTAGTCTACTCCCGGGTTCTGTTCATTAACCTGGTGAGTGTCAGCCCACTAGTCATGATATTGATTCCCCAGCATATGTATACTTATATCTATATAAACCTCCGTGTCCACTGACTGGCCGCTTGTTGTTGGTTGTAGTCGTTCACATTTGTGGAACTGGTGTATGGCGTGTGGACCAACTCGCTCGGGCTCATCTCGGACGGCTTTCACATGCTGTTTGACTGCTCAGCGCTTGTGATGGGTCTGTACGCCGCAGTCATGACGAGGTGGAAGCCCACGCGCAAGTTCTCCTATGGGTAAGTGTGCGATATAGGCTAGTTCGAATCCCTATCTGATCTTGTTAGCGTTATGATCATCATGATCAACCATAAGCATTATTAAACGGACGAGGTGGCCGAATTGGTACAACGCACGCTTCCCTAATGGAAGGTTGAGAGTTTGAGTCAAACCAATGACTTAGAAAATTGATACTTGTTGCTACCTGGGTTGGTGCTCGGCATTACTCGGATATGGCATGGACTGGTTAGATCAGCATCAGGCTGAGTGGGAAAATGGGTGATGGTGTCAGCGGCATGGTCTCCTCATGGGGCAGCATTATAAAGTTGCCATGAGTGTGCACTATTCAAAGTCGGTACCCATCCTGATATGACCTTAGATGTTGCCAGGATGTAAAGTGCAAAGAAACAACAAACAAACAAGCATTATGATCATGAACAATCATCATAATAATAATAAACACTGAACATCGTCAAAACTCATCACCAACAATTTAAAAAGTCAATTTAGTCTTTTCAATTCCCATTCTCAGCTTTTTCAATTATAGCACATGCACAGTTGAGAAACCTTAATTTCCAGATAGAAGGAAAACAGAATGGCTGTCAGTCAATTCACTACTGACAACACAAAGCCTTCCCCAATAGACACAAACAACCGTCCCTGCCATGACCCCACACACGTCTATTTTCCAGTGACTGCTGTTAACCGCACTCTTTTCTCTACTCTCAGGTTTGACCGCGTGGAGATCCTGAGCGGGTTCATTAATGGCATCTTTTTGATCGTCATCGCCTTCTTCATCTTTACGGCTGGCATGTCGCGCATGGTGGATCCACCGGAAATTCACACCGAGCGCCTCCTGGTGAGTGTGTCAGTGGCGAACCCGGCTTCCAGAACAAGGCTGCAAATGCCATGCAAAGTGCCTAATGGAAAAACCACAATGTGAATTTAACAATAAATACTAGCTATTTAGACAATTAGACTAACTCTATGATGCCAATATTTGAAAGCTCAGTTGACGAGTTGTTAATTGTAAATATCGAAACCCATACGTTTTACTCACTACATGACTGTTGTTGTTGTTAACTAGAACTCATGCCCGAAACTTGGTCAATCTTGCTAATGCCCTATAATTCTAAATACTGTAACGTATATCCTTACACTGAAATGAATGTAGCATATGTATTATTATCATCTTTAAAAACAAATATAAATGTAGTGTACATAGCTATGTCATTCAGAGCCTTAAGGAAGACCAGTGCTACAACGCTGAGAAATTATCTATTCATATGAATAAAATAGATTAACAAAATGTTGAGAGAGTAAATTAGCTTGACTGGGTACTGTCATAACACAAGCTGTAATAGAATCTGCATCAAGACGTTGGTGAGGGACGGGCAGAGAGCTAATCTTGGAATCTACTAAAAGATTGCAGCGGATGGGCAAGTGGGTAGGGGTTCGACTCCTAGCTGAGTGAAGACAAAGACTTACAAAAATTGATATTATTCGTTACCATGACTGGGACTTGGCATTTCTAGATTTGCACAGACTCGTTGGCTGTGTGACGATAATGTGACTGAGTGGGGTATTTTTTGATAGTGCTAATGACAGAGTATCCAAATGCAATGGAGACAAACTATAAACATGCCGTGCTTGTGCACTATCACAAGTTGGTACGCTGCCTGATATGACCTAAGACATAAAATCCCAGTCGTTCATTTGAATACTGTTAGCAGCTTTCGAAATAAGAGCTTGTCCCCTTGTGCGGACAAGTGACAATATGCACAGACAAGCAGAATATGGCTTGAGCTTGTCCGTTGGACAAGTGACAAATTTGCGCTGAAAAACATGTATTTCACTATTTTGTTTGATTTCCATTATTTATATTATATATATTATTATAATATATAATTCACTTAACGAGGCAACAAGATCGACACAGTAATATGAGTTTAATTAACAATTTTATTTAATAATTGGAAAAAGAAGTCCGTAACTTCAAGGAAGCTGAGCAGTAATTGGCAAGTCGGCGACATGGCCTCAATCTTAAGCTAGTAACAATGGCTTTATCTGTAATGGCTAATGACCGGTACAGGTCCAATAACAGTAGTACATACATCCAAGTCATAGTTGAATAGAATGCTGAGAATAGACAATGACAAAAACAGTAGATAGAAACTCTCATGACTTAAATGCAAAATTCAAATCAGATACACACAACAGTAAATAGACAGGACAGCGCTCAACCCCAGGGTGGGAGAATGAACCTGCTAGCTTGAGCTCCGGGCGAGAAGTGAGGCACCATGTGCTAATCGGTTCAGTAGGAAAGCAGTAGGTTCTAGTGCGGATCAGCAGTGGAGCGCGATGCACCCTCTGCCTCGTAAGCAAATTACCCATGTTAGCGAGGCCAACATGTATATATTACCGTTAAGGTAAGTACTGTGGACAAGTGAAAATTCAGATGGACAAGTGAAACTCACACCAGACTTGTTTGGTGGACAAGTGAATAACTTTGTTTATTTCTATCATTGGTTAGTAAGATGAGCGAATGGTGCCTTTTTGTTGTAATGTACCATGCTGCAATTGTTTGCTTGGTTCCAACTATTGCAGACTGTGTCAGCAGCGGGTCTTACTGTCAACCTTATAGGCATCGCCGCCTTCTCCCATGCGCACTCCCACGGCGGCCTGTCCCACGGGCATGCGCATGGCGGAGGCGGCGTGCAGGCACACGGAGGGGAGGCGCACGGCCACTCACACGGCGGTCATGGCCACAGCCACGGGCATGGGCACGCGCACACGCACACGCACGAGAAGGAGAAGTGCCCGGCATCCAGGCCCACTGCTCACAACACTAACATGGAGGGTGAGTCAGCCTCTTTCTTTCTGTCTTTCTTTCTTTCTGTCTTTCTTTCTTTCTTTCTTTCTTTCTTTCTTTCTTTCTTTCTTTCTTTCTTTCTTTCTTTCTTTCTTTCTTTCTTTCCTTCTTTCCTTCTTTCCTTCCTCCCTTCCTTCCTTCCTCCCTCCCCCCCTCCCTCCCTCCCCCCCTCCCTCCCTCCTCCCTCCCTCCCTCCCTCCCTCCCTCCCTCCCTCCCTCCCTCCCTCCCTCCCTCCCTCCCTCCCTCACTTCCTTAAGCCCCAGTCACACCTACCCGGAACAGAGGCCGCACGAGCGCCGGGGTGGTCCGTGGTGATCCGTGGCTCGTCCATGGTGATCCGTAGCTGGTCCGGGGTCTGCCCCGGATGTTTTAAAATGTTTAAAACATCCGGGGCATCCGGGCTCGATCCGGCATGGTAGTAGTAGTAGTAGTAGCAGCAAAACAGCCCCGGACAGGCTCCGGTTCACCCCACAGACTCCCCGGACCACCCCAGGATCGCACCGGTAGGGTACGTGTGACCGCGAGGCAAAAAAACACAAAAATAGCGATTTTATCCGGCGACTGGTCCGGAGGTGGTCCGGCTCAAAATCCGGGGCTCGTCCGGGGCTCGTCCGGGTAGGTGTGACTGGGGCGTTAGGTTCTTCCATCCCTCCGTTTTTCTTTCTTTAACAATTATAAATATATATACATAAAGCACAAAGTTAATTGGTGATTGTAGCACTACAATTAATTGGTGACTGTAGCACTACACACATGTTAAACTTATAGCTAATTGGTGATTGCAGCACTACATACATAGTGTAGTAGTCTGCACTGACCTCTCAGGCAAGGAGCCGAATAGACAGGTAGGCGTGGGTAGTGTGTTGATATTAGGGAGCCTAGGTGGTGTAATGGTTAGCACACTGGCCCGGAATGTAAAGAGATGTGGGTTCGAGTCCCACCCTAGGCGCAATATTTCCCATTTTCATCACCCCCACAACACTGGTGCCGTGACCAGGATCCTGTACAAGCTACACACTGTATAGTTATTGAACATAGGCCTACCCTGTGTATGTAAGTGTGTTGCATTGCCTGTATGTATGTAATTGTAAGCATTAAAAGACTTACAATTCCAGGGGGACGAGTGTAGTAGTCTGCACTGACCTCTCAGGCAAGGAGCCGAATAGACAGGTAGGCATGGGTAGTGTGTTGATATCAGGGAGCCTAGGTGGTGTAATGGTTAGCACACTGGCCCGGAATGTAAAGAGATGTGGTTTCGAGTCCCGCCCTAGGTGCAATATTTCCCATTTTCATCACCCCCACGACAATATTAAACCTACAGCTAATTGGTAATTGTTGCACTACACACACATTAGGCTTACAGCTAATTGGTTCCCACTGTCTCCACCAGGTGTGTTCCTGCACGTGCTTGCCGACACGCTGGGTAGTGTCGGCGTCATCATTTCCACGCTGCTCATAGAGAACTTCGGATGGACACGAGCCGACCCCATCTGCTCGCTGTTGATAGCGGTCCTCATATTCCTTAGTGTAGTACCCCTCGTAAAGGAGACCTCATTGATGCTATTATTACGGACACCCGAAGATATGCAAGAGCAACTGGGAGTGTCTTTGCAAAAGGTGAGTTGTTTTTGTTTTTGGGGAGTTTTCAGTCGCGTTTGGCATGTTGAAGGCTGTAAATCTGCAGCATTGTATGGGCACTGCTGCAGGCGGTCCCATGTGGCCTGGAGTTGGCTTCCGGTGGGTAGTGGTCAGAGACATCAGGGGAGGGGTAGAAAGGGAGTGAGTGGGCGGGGAAGTGTAAAGGGGTGGAGAGAAAAAGGTAACCTAGGAGCACAACCCTGGTCCTCTAATACCCCTGTCACACAACGTCGTAACGCGCAAGTGTAGGGGCAAAGTGAAAATTAATTTTTATGTGTTGAAATTCTCTGCGTAATATGTAAATGCGGGGGCCAAGTTGAATGTCAGTGACACGTAGTTGACGTGAGCATAACGTCGGTATATCGTAGTTACAAGGTGGCTCAACAAGTGAGGACAAAGGAATAATTAATTGCGTCAACGTGAGGCTAGCGAAACTCCAGCGCGCGCGAGGTGAGTCTAGCCTGACATTAGCGGTGGCTTAGCGACGGACTGGCGTGATCACACCGGCGCGAACGTTGCCACGTCCGACTCAACCGTTTGTCCTGAAGTGAGTCGACGTCAGCTCGCCGAGTGATTAGCATCGGGCTATCGTGATGGCAGCGTGCGCTCAGCATGAGCGAAAATGTAGGCCGACGTGCAGAAAAGCACCTGACCCACCCACGCCTTGGGTATGAATAAGGGTGCTGTGTTGCTCTCTCCTCACAACTTCTCCAGCATGCCGCCGAAACACACCTCCACCTCCAGCTCCACTTCCATTTGTGCTCCAAACCCCCACTATGGGAGGGGAAGAGGGAAGGGCAGGAAGAGGATGACTGGTACACCACCAACATCACCAGCAGCAGTACCATCTCCACCATCTATGGTCTTGTCTCCTGCTCGCCCGACCAAGGACACAGAGGAGACTATGGACCCACAGTCCCTGTCTCCATCTTCTCCGCGTTCCCGTTCATCGTCTGCAGCCTCCACCTCCTCCGGCTCACACCGTCTGCAAGGAACAGGCAAGAGGAGGTTGTGCAAGTTTCACTGCACTCTGCCTGCAGACGAGGAGGAGGTGTTGCTGGGTTTTCTGCATGACACCCCAGTCCTCTGGAACATCAAGTTGACCGACTACCGGAGGACCAACAAAAAGAGCAAGCTGTGGGAGGACCAGGCCAAGAAGATGGGGAGAACCACGGACATCTCCAGGGCTGGTTCAAATCCATGCGGGACAGCAACACCAGGCTGCATAAAAAGAAGAGCGGTGACAGGGCGGACTGAGAGGGAGCAGTGGATCATGGACAAGTTTGGCTTCCTCAGCTCAGACAATGGGTCCACCCGCACCAGTGACGAGTCAGTCACCATGACAGCAGCCTGCAGCACATGCAAGTGGCAGCGCGTTAACGTTAACGTTGGCGTGGCTCCTCAACCAGCGTGCCAGTACGCCAGCGGGAATGACACCGACAGCCACGGACGGATTCCTGAATCTGTCCGGCCTGTCGGGCATATCCAACATGTCAAACCTGAACATTGAGGCGCAGGAGCTCTTTGTGCCAAGGGAGCTTGACACGCCCCACCCCCCAAAGGGCCAGCACCAGGCCCCGGATAAGTGAACAGAACGGACAGTATTTCTTGTGTACCTGCCTGTACATATATGTATATATTGTATTCTTTTTCCTGTTTTCCTTTGTATGTCTTTTGTTTTACTATGTAACTGTATATATTTAGTAAATTATTGCACCTGGGAGGAATCAGTAAAAATTGTTGTAAATAAAAAACTATTTGTATTGTAAATGAGATTTTGGTCTTTGAGTCAATTTCTTAGTAAATATTATCATATCATTATTATAATAAGTAATACACAAATCCCCCCAAATAAAATTGAAATAAATGAGGCCTTAGCCCATTTGGCATACTTAATAAATTATCTGACATTGTCCCTAGAAAACACTTTCCTCTCCTCCCCCTCCCCCTTAAAAATAACTGACATGTAAATTTTGTCAGTGTTAATTCCAGTAATCTTCCCCGTAAAGTTATCTTCCCCACCCAAATATATAACTGACATGTAAATTTGTCAGTGTTAAATGCCCCCCTCAAAAATAAAGTAATATCCCCCAACCAAATTTATAACTGACATTTAAATTTGTCAGTGTCAAATGCCTCCTTTATAATTAAAGTAATATCCCCAACCAAATGTATAACTGACATGTAAATTTGTCAGTGTCAAATGCCTCCTTTATAATTAAAGTAATATCCCCAACCAAATGTATAACTGACATGTAAATTTGTCAGTGTCAAATGCCCCCCTTAAAGATAGTTATATTCCCCCTTCTTTCCCCACCCACAATTATAACTGACACATACATTAAGGTTCGATATCAATAACAGATTGCTATCTTTTATTTAACCGAGCTGTAATATCTGTACATCTCACATTTTTGCATATCGCACAGTACATTTCAGAAATGACATTTGTACATATCACATTTATCACATCACACAGTACATTTGTACATCTCACATTTTTGCATATCACACACTACATTTCAGAAATGACATTTATACATATCACATTTATTACATATCACATAGTACATTTGTACATATCACATTTTTGCATATACTGTACACTTCAGAAATGATGACACCACAGTACAGAAATATCCCAGTGCACAAACTTCATATATTCATATCATATTCTCCTGCCATTCCACTGATCCCGCTGGTGAGTTGACCCAGTCTTTGAGGACATTCCGCTGTTCCTTTCCTGCCCTGGAGCCAGTGTTCTGGCCAGGTAGTTGTGTTGCTATGTCTGGCAGGTTTCCGCCCTGTCTCCATGATCCGGGGATGAAATTGTGGTTGACGTTCTCTGGACTGTCTAGCTGCTGATTCTGGAGCATGGGATATGGGATATCGGATCCTCATCATGTTGTGCATGACCATGCACGCTGTGATGATGAGCTTCACGGGGAAGGGGTGGTACTGCATCGTGCTGAGCAGAACCTGAAATCGGTTTGCCAGGATGCTGAACGCATTCTCCACGACTCTCCTAGCTCGGGAAATCCTGTAGTTGAAGATGCGTTCCTCATGCGTCATACCCCTCCTGCTGTACAGCTTCATCATAGTCGGGCGTAGGCTGAAGGCATCGTCACCGATCAGGAAGTATGGAACCGTCCTCTGGCCAACAACAATAGGCTCAGGTTCCGGGAAACCTATGGTACCATCTTCAGTGCTGGCCTTCAGCTCAAAATCCTTGAACACCTGCACATCTGATGCGGAGCCTTTACCACTGACATCGGCCCAGATGAACTTGTAGTCTGCATCAACGAGTGCACCGGGCGCGGTGGCCGCATTGGTAGAGCACAGGCCTCGTGTGTCGAAGATCGGGAGTTCGCGAGTTCGGTTCCCGGTCGAGTCAAACCAATGACTTAAAAATTTATACTTGTCGCTTCTTAGCCTGGTGCTCGGCATTATTAGGGTAGGGCAAGGGCTGGTTAGCTCGGTATCAGGATAATGTGACTGAGTGGGATATCATGTCATGGTGCCGGCAGCCTGATTTCCCAGTGGGGCAGCACTATAAAATCATGAGTGCATACTGTCACAAGTCGGTACCCGTCCTGATATGACCTTAGATGTTGCTTGGACATAAAACAACAACAAACAAACAAATCAACGAGTGCCATGAGAACTATGGAGTAGAACCGCTTATAGTTGTAGTACAGGGATCCACTCTTTGGGGGACACCGGCAGCAACATGCTTCCCATCAAGTGCCCACAGGTATGGGGGAAGTTCCAGCTCTCCAAGAAGTTGTCGGAGATGGCACGCCATCCCTCCGGAGTGGTGGGGCAGGTCATCACCTCGTCAATGTACTCTGCAATGATGGCCTTGCACACCTCTCTCACGATGAGAGATTGGGTGTTGTGTGGGCACCCTCCACCCAAACTTCATGGAAGCATACTTGTTGCCCAATGCTAGGTGACGCAGAGTGAGGGGAAGCTTCAGGCCAGGCTCGAGCGGCTCCCTGTAGGTAGTGTAATTTTTGGTGATCCGCGGACCTACTCTGGCTAGCATCTCGTCAAACATCTGAGGAGGCCTCCGCATGAAGTTGACGAAGGAAGTCGTGTCCTCGTTACGGGGTTCTACCAGAAGCTGGTCAAACAAACCAAACTCATGCTGCCTTCTGATCCACTACCGAACCCACAATCGCTTCAGGCGAGATTTTGTCCTTCTTCTAGCCTCAATATAGCGCAGTAACAACACATTTGTCTCATGGTGAACTTTGAGAATGGCCAGTTGGTAGTCCTGCGTGACCCACTCAGGTATATGTATCCGGTGCGAAGAGCGGAGCTGTTCTGCTGACAGGAGGATATTGGAGGTCTTTATATACTTGAAGGCAACGCGTTCACAACACGTTCGACATCGTTCGAAGCATGTGACAGACGTTACTCACACGCTAGACTTTTGTCAACTACGTCAGGGCACATTTGCGAAATGTTTGAGCAACGTTCGTCCCGCATGTCCGTCACTCTCACGTAAGACAACGTTGATCTAACCTAACCTAGCCGACGCAGCTCTATCACACGCCTAATGTTATCCCAACGTAACTGCTTTTCGTTGCGATGCGTCAAAAGTTTTGGGTATGTCCAAAACCTGATGCGTGCTGGCGTAACTCGACGTAACCTGATGTAACTCGACGTCTGCCTAACGTAAGGGTGATGTAACCCGCCATACCTCAACGTAATGACCAAAATTCACCTACCTCGGCTTACGTCGTAGTGTGACAGGGCCATAAGAGGGCTCGGGGAGGTTGGTTGGTTGCCGGCCATAGTTTTACACCCCAGCAAGACCCAAGGCCATACCAGGGCGGGTACCGACTTGTGACTCCGCACTCATGGCGACCTTATAGTGCTGCCTCACTGGGAGATTAGCCCGTTGGCACCATTGCCTGATATCTCGCACAGTCACATTACCCTGACACTGTGCAACCAGTCCAAAAGGTGAGCTATTTGTTGAGAGTCTCTTTGCTGTTGCTGCACTGGTTACTTTTAGACTGGCGAATGGCACTAGTGCCATTGGAAGTTGGTTAACGTATAGTTCATGCACAAATAATAAAATGACATGTGCGATGAAAAACAAAAGGCGTGATTTTAGATATGAGTCCTTGTGGGTGGCTCAAGTTATTTCAAGTGGGCTGCGGCTT
Source organism: Branchipolynoe longqiensis (assembly GCA_030323885.1). Classification (NCBI taxonomy): domain Eukaryota; kingdom Metazoa; phylum Annelida; class Polychaeta; order Phyllodocida; family Polynoidae; genus Branchipolynoe; species Branchipolynoe longqiensis. The sequence continues at coordinate 28,294,005 of CM059188.1, forward strand.
TTCGCTAAGGCCCAATTGAAACCATGGCACAAATAACTTATCAGTGATGGTGTCGTGTGTCTTACTTACGTAATCTATTTTGAAGAATGCATTTAATATTTTCTTTTAACCCATAAAGCATGCACCTTTTCATTCTATGTTATTAGTGTAACAGCAACCTTAATCGAAGTTTGAAGGGTTTAGATAACTTAATAGAGACCTGGACAATGGCTAGAGCGATTAGATTAAGCTCCAGTTGTAGCTTTCTGGTTCATGTAATAGACACCTACACATTTAGCTATGTATTTCTAGATAATGTAATAACATTGTATTCAGATTGTTAGTGATGCCTTTTTGGTTAATGTGATAGAAATGTACACATTTAACCGTACCTTTCTGGCTCATATAATACAACTATACACTTTGTTCCATGCCTAGAAATGTATGTGCTAGAAATTTTGTCACTGGCAGGTTGCTTTTCTAACTAAAGGGCCATCCAAAGTTTTCAACATTTTCAGGATTATACAGTGTGTATGGACAAGGATGGTGATGGGGGGTGTCAGTCAAGTATAACCAAAGACCCTATAATACTAAGACAGCTCACTCCCTATCTCTCCCATGGTAGTGTAAATTTTGCAGTGCCACCTTGTGGTGGGTTTGATCAGCCAGCTGCTGGTTGGTGTTTTACATGTAAACACATACAATTATATTATACATGAGATAGGTAAGTATGAATACACATCAATATGAAATTACTATGAACAAATACACATCATCATCATCATCATCGCCATCATCACACATCTTTCACATTCATATACATTTATACATATAATATAGCAACTGTTTAACCAAGAGAATAGTGGTAGGTTTGATCATTTTGATTACACAGTACAGGCTGAGTGAGCCGTCGTAGTATTATAGGGTCTTTGGTATAACTTATCATTTAATAAAATGTTGATATTTAAAACTTGTATTATGGTCTGTGGTAAAATGTTGATGTGTACTACTTTTTTGGTGGGGAGGGAGGGGGTGGGGGGTATCTGGAAAAGTAGTATGCTTTGTATGACTGAAAATGTTGAAATCTTTGGATGTCCTCTAATGTGCCGAAACTAACTACCTGTATTTGATTGACTTACAGCTGCTTGCAATTGATGGTGTTTTAAGCTATCGCGATGAACATTTCTGGCGTCACTCATCGGCAGTTGTGTGTGGCACAATCCATGTACAGATTAAGGCGGACACCAGTGAACAGAAAATACAGGCTGCTGTAGGTTTCTACCAATGTTAAACCATTATTTCCAACACTCAACAAGATCCCTGTGAGGTCCTTATTAAAGCTGCATAGTCCGATGAAAACATCAAATTTTCAAAACCAAAGCAATCATCTAGATTCGATTCTGAATATATATAACTTATATAGTGGTGCACTTATTAAACATTTGTCAGCATGGCATGTTTGGCCAAATTAATTTGACATAGTTGGACTTAACATATCTCAAGAATTAGCCATTTAAAATAAAAATTACTTCAAGTTAAAGTAAGGTAGATTATAACAATCACTTAATATATCTATCTTAGAAAGATGACAGAAATTCAAAACCATCGGACTATGCAACTTTAAATAAAGCAACAACAAAATGTCACACGTGAAAATTCTTGTATTTCGCAGCAAGACCTAGAAATGAAAGTACTGACACTATATTTGACACAATATGCCCCAAAGAGATTATAATATTTATTAACTTCACTTGTAGCTAAAGTAAATCTATCATATCGGTGGCACAGTTGAATCAATATTTCGTGCTGTCATTATTAACTCATTTGTATCTAAAGTGAAACTGACACACAGTTGAGTCATTATTTTGTGTTACCCTTATTAACTGTTATTAACTTCACCTGTATCTAAAGTGAAAGTTTGTTTATTTAGTTTTTGTTTATTTAATGATGCACATTTCAGTCAATATTTCGTGTTATGATTTACTTTCTATGTTTACGGTGAAAGTAACACAATTACATAATTGAGTCAATATTTCGCGATCTCATTAACTGTACCTGTCTATCTCAAGTGAAAATGACACAATTGAGTCAATATTTTTGATGTCATTAACTTGATTTTTCCATCTCAAGTGACAGTGATGCAATGACACACAATTGAGTCAATAGTTTGCGCTAACATTATTAACTTCCCTTGAATTTAAAGTGAAAATTCATGTCATATTCAGTGATGCACATTTCAGTCAATATTTCCTGATATCATTAACATTCCTTCTCTACCTAAAGTGAAAGTGACTCAATTATCCACAGTTGAGTCAATATTTCGTGATGTCATTAACTTCACGTCAACCGGATACGATGGACGAACCGGTAGAGCGCAGGCTTCCCATATGTAAAGTCAAGAGTTCGAAACCCGGTTGAGTCAAACCAATGACTTACAAAATAGCTTCTTGTCACTACCGAGCCTGGCGCTCGGAATTACTAGGGTAGGGCATGGACTGGTTAGCTCAGTATATCAGGATAATGTGACTAAGTGGGATATTAGCTCATGGTGCCAGCAGCCTGGTTTGGCAATGGCATAGCACTATAAAGTCACCATGAGTGCTCACTGTCACAAGCTGGTTCCCATCCCGATATTACCTTAGATCTTTGTTTCACGTCCTAGCAACATCTAAGGTCATATCAAGACGGGTACCGACTTGTGGTGATAGTGCGCACTCATGGCGACTTTATACTGGGAGACCAGACCACCGGCACCATGAACCAATATCCCACACAGTCACATTATCCTGACACTGAGCTAACCAGTCCTTGTCATGTCCTATTAATGACAATTGGCAGGCTACATAGCGAATAGTATCAATTAGGTAAGTTATTGGTTTGACTCGGTCGGGTTTCGAACTCCTGACTTTAGACATTGGAAGCCTGCGCTCTACCGGTTCGTCCGTCGTATCTGGTTGATGTGAAGTTAATGACATCATGATATATCCACCTCGTCCGATGACCTTAAATGTTGCCAGGATGTAAAACCCAAGCAATCAATAACTTGATTTCTAATGAGTTTGCGTTGTGTCTCCAGGTGCAGGCCATCCTTAAGGAGGAGGGTGTGAACAATCTGACGGTACAGGTGGAGCGGGAGACCTTCTTCCAGCACCTCTCTGGGCTGGGACTCAACATGAGCCAGGTGTATGAGATGACGTCACACATGAAGGCGCTCAACTACGACAACACCGCCAACTTCATCAAGGCAATATAGCGACGCCATGACGTCACAGCCCTCACTGTAGCCGCACTGCTGCCAACACGATCTTGATCTCCCTGTGTTGTCATGTCTTGTATGTATGGGATTATCCAACGTTTTCAACATTTTCACGGTCGTACAAAGCGCATTACTTTTCCTGACCCCTCCTCTCCGCTCTCTCACCCCCCCCCCCCTAAAGTAGTACACATCAACATTTTAATACACAACATAAAGTATGTAGAAAAATATCAACAGTTTATTAAACAATAAGGTCATACTTGACTTGCCTCGCCCCCTGTCATATGCTGTGTGCGTTCGTGAAAATGTTGAAAACTTTGGATGACTGCCAACTAGAACTGCAACGTCATTTAATCTCTTGAGATGGTTATGACGTCATCGATACCGTCTGGTGATCCCGTGACGTCACAAGCGACAGGTTCTTTGGCGTCTGGGTGTATTGCCTGATTTCGCAAGGCCTTGGAGTCGGCCGCTAGGGGAGTCTTACTGAACTAGAGCGCCAGATGACATTTCTTTGGCTGTAACCATGATAACACATGTAACATTCCTCTTGAGTTGTTGGGGTTTTATATTGGTGCTTTTGTTCGCGCCTTGTGTCGTCTGCTATTTATTTTGGTAACACACACACACCCCACACACACACACGCACGGAAATATAGAAATAAATAATATATTCAAGCTGGTCTCGATGTACCCAGTAAAGGTAGTCAGTTCAGTAGAAGGTAAATTTTAGAGGAATATATTCTAATGTAGGGCTGGTCATTAATATATCTTACTCTAATTTGAAGCAACTTTTATTTGTTAAAAAGGGCTAAATTTGGGGATATTTGAAGTGAAAACAGAAAATTACTTTTGGCATACAGACAGAAATGTTAGACACCATAGCCTTCTGCCGTGATAGGCTCTATTAAATTGACTTACTCTTCCCTTCTTTGCAACAACAAATGTATGTTTATGTTTAATAAGTTCACCAGTATCTAAGTTGCATATGTATGATCAAATCTTGGTAAGTATTTTGATTTCGAAAATTTGATACTTTCATCGGACTATGCAGCTTTTAATGTTTAAGACCATACCATTACCAATAAGGATGGTTCACCAAAAATATAGTTATAAATATAAAGAAATCCTTTGTAGATTTATGAATAATAACTTGATCAATCTTATGTCCTTTTTTTTAATAAACACATGCACAGAGAATCTGGTAATAGCATACCTTTAAAAAATTGTATTTACAATTTTGTAATTAGTTATTTAAAAAAAAGAATTCTTTAATCAAAAAAGTTATTAAACATTTTTTAAACAAATGAGAAGAAATCTATTCCCCCCCCCCCTTCCCCCAAGGTATTAAATTGATTTCCCGTGTTGAGGCATGCACATCTTGGTAGTAATTTGACGTGAATTTGTGACAGTGCATGAAGCATGTATAGTTCACGTAGGTGTGCGTGTATGGGCATTAAAGACGTTAAGATGACAAGCGCCAACGTCCTACTTAGAAAATTAGCTCAAGTGCGTGTCTGGTTCCACCCACGTGAAGAACGACCCTCTGACGTCATTTGTAAATAGGTCACGGCTGGTTCCCGTCTTAATCTCTAATATTACCGTGAAGCATGTGGACATACTGTAAGCACGCTGTAATGTCGATGATGAAATCAAATCTAAAGGGAATCTCTTACCTCCTCACCCCCACCCCCACTCCCCGCAAGCACACACAAATGTTTTCACCTGTTACATATATTAGCAGACCAGACGAGATGGCCGAATGAGTTGAGCGTTCGTCTCCCGTTTTTGTAGATCGTGGGATTCAAATCCACAGGTTTGAACCCTGGTCAAGTCCAACAAATGACTTTAAAATTGATACATGTCACTGCCTAGCCAGGCGCTCAGCATCATTAGGATATGGCAAGGACTAGTTGGCTCAGTGTCCGGATGATGTGACTGAGTCGGATATCAGGTCATGGTGCTGTCGGTCTGGTCTCCCAGTGGGGTACCACTATAAAGTTGAAATGAGTGCACAGTTACAAATCGGTACCAGTCCTGATATGACCTTAGATGTTGCCAGGATGTAAAATTCCAACAACCAACCAACTACATTAGCGTGTTTGTGGATATAACTGTAGGGTATATACATTCTGTATAGGTCATTTAAAAAGAAATAACAATAGAATGCATCACGTCCAATTGTATTAAGGTAGCCTTGTGTGAATGTGTGTTACTCTGAAAAGAAATCTAATGAGTGAAGTTACTTCTGAGGGTGGCTTAACTTCCTTGTTAAGTAGTAATGTTCTGCGTTTTTACAGCCAAAGCTGGTTCTGTATTTATGAAAAATGCCCCTATCCACTCCACCCTCGCACCCTGAAAAAATAGGCAAAACGAGTTGTGATTTTGGAATGATTATTTCAGGGAGGCGATTAAACAAACAAAAAATGGAAAAAGGAAATCTTTTTCAGGGAGCTATTTTCCCTCTTATTTCACCAGAGGATTATTATTGGAAGAAATGGAATATATTTGACAAATCTATAGAAGACAATAGAAACAGTTTGGTGTGCAAGATTATGTAAAACTAAGTTGATGTAACCGTTATTTCCATACTTGAAGACACATCCTCCAATACGGGCATTCTGAGTTGCGGTGGTTCCTCAGGAATGACTGAAGCTGTGACCCGCCATTCCTGGTTGAAACTTTTGCTTACACAGCGGAAGGTTGGGCAAGTGGTGAATAGACATACATAAAGTGGTATTTTATCTCATGTAAAATATTGTGTAGGATAATTTCACTGAAATCTCCATTAGAAAAAAATGTATGGCAAGAACTCTACCAAGTTTGATAATCAGGAAGCATGTGGTCATAAATGCAAAGTTTAAAATGTCAGGATAGCGCTGGGAAAGGCCCCGACCCCAACTTCCTGGGCGTAATCGATTAATCATCTCGGGTCACCCGAGCCACTTTTTGGCGCATGCGCACATCCTACAGACTCGGGTTGAATAAACGAATACGCTCGGGGTGGACAAAATGGTGGCTTAATCTAAAGCTTAATAGTTTTTTTCAATAACCGATATATGTACAGCAAAATAGGATTTAAAGTATTTTATGATTGTAGAAGCTGACAATCTGGGTTATTAAAAAAAATCATTAAAACAACACGTAGGAGTTGTACTGGTAGCGGTTATCCTACAGGTACCAGCTCAGATGTGACGTCATCGCTCCTCGCAAACCCCAGCCAAGAGGTGGGTTACTGGGGTCGGGTTGTTTTGCACACGGCACATGTATTTGTCGACTCCAATCGCGGTGTTCTATTTGAAATTCTGACGACTCGGGTGAGCCAAGTCGCCTAGGTTGTGTTAATCGATTACGGCCCGTGTGTGTAAGCTGAAGCTGTGACCCGGCATGCTGGGTCTCGGATTCAGTCCTTCCTGAGGGATCAGCGGAACTCGGAATACCCATATTAAAAATGCATAAAACAAAAGCCATGAAAAAATCAAACTTCAAATTAAATGTGCACTCGTCTTTTACTGCGTATGAGTGGCTCAATACTTGTAATGGAGGGAACGTGTAAATTGATGATATTAACCGTTATATCTATATTGCATCTGAGCAATTCCCCAATTAAAAAAAACCCACAAAAGAATCGCTAGAATTTGGGATGAAAGAGGTATTTTGCAGGTATATAAACTTACAGGGATGCCAGTCTTCCACTAATTAATGGAATTCCAATAATTTCCAAATTTCTCCTTTTTTCATTTAACAATTTTTTATTAATGTTTCAGACAATTTGGGATGACTTAGATTTTTAGAATTTTCTAATTTCCATGCATATCCATGACTACGGATTTTTTCCCCTTCATTTTGTTCAAATTCGATTTTTCTATATATTTTAGATAATTTGGGATGTTAATTTGTTTACATTTCTTTTTTTTAAATGGACAATTTTCCATAATTCCACTAATTTCCAGTAGAGATTCATAAGATGTGTATACATATGTAATATATGTTACTGTGAGAGATTAGTAGTGACGGTAAAAGTACGATGAGGTAGTGAAGGTAAAAGAGGAAGGTGAGGCAATGAAGGTAAAAGAGGGTGAGGCAGTGAAGGTAAACATAAGGTGAGGTAGTGAAAAGTAAAAGTAAGGTGATGTGATGGTAAAAGTAAGGTGAGGTAGTGAAGGTACAAGAGGTTGAGGTAGTGGCAGGTAAAAGTAAGGTGATGTGACGGTAAAAGTAAGGTGAGGTAGTGAAGGTACAAGAGGGTGAGGTAGTGGCAGGTAAAAGTAAGGTGATGTGACGGTAAAAGTAAGGTGAGGTAGTGAAGGTACAAGAGGGTGAGGTAGTGGCAGGTAAAAGTAAGGTGATGTGACGGTAAAAGTAAGGTGAGGTAGTGAAGGTACAAGAGGGTGAGGTAGTGGCAGGTAAAAGTAAGGTGATGTGACGGTAAAAGAGGGTGAGGCAGTAAAGATAAAAATTAAGGTCAGGTAGTAATGGTAAAAGTATGGTGATGTGACGGTAAAAGTAATGAGGTAGTGAAGGTAAAAGAGTGAGGCAGTGAAGGTAAAAGAGGGTGAGGCAGTGATGGTAAAAGAGGGTGAGGCAGTGAAGATAAAAGAGGGTGAGGCAGTGATGGTAAAAGAGGGTGAGGCAGTGATGGTAAAAGAGGGTGAGGCAGTGAAGATAAAAAGTAAGGTGAGGTAGTGATGTAAGTCATTGGTTTGACTCGGCCTGGATTCGAACACCCGACCTTCTATACGGGGATCCTGCGCTCTACCGATTAGGCCACCACGTCTAGTTTAAATGTGATGAGTAGATAGATGGTGTGGGTAGTCGCTATTAAACAGTGGAGAACTTGTGATGGTTAGGTGTTAACACATAAATTCACTATTCAAAAGAAAAACACTTTGACTATAGAAATGTGCGTAGTAAATTAAAAAAAAGAAAAGAATTCAATGTGCTTACTAGATTCATCTAAGGTTTCAAATATTTTAAAATGAAACTGTGATACCAGAACATATTTAGGGAAATTTGCGAATTTCATAAATGGACTGTAAGGAGTAATCTAAAGTCTTTTGCCATAAATTTGCTACTTTGTGCGCAACCTATGTATCCATTAATGGTACCAAACCGGTGTCAGCATATCTGGAGGGTTTTTGACGTAGGGTACAGAATTGTTGTGTGGGGGTGTGGTCATTCATAGACAGCATGAGCACTGCAGGGCCCATACACACATGGAGATATGGAATTCAACGCTCTTTTTGATAGGAATTCAAGACTATTTTCATTTGGATTTCAGGAGAGAGAAAAACAATGGCAAATGGGGATTTCCGACTAACTTAGATCAGTGGGGATGGTTTAATGGAATTCAAGACTAATTACCAAAATTAGGTTATATTCAAGGCTTTTCAAGACCTTGAAATGGGGTAATTCAAGTTCAAGACTTTCCAGGCCCCCATACCGACCCTGGCACTGTGCGCGTAGAAATGAATATCATGCACATGGTAATATGGCGTCACGCAGCTTTATTTTGACGTGCTGTGTATGTGTGTGTGTATGTATGCATGCATTTACTATATATATATATAGTACACCATGTGTACAATATATACAGTACAGATAATGTACTCGTTGTTTGTTTGGGGTTTTACATCATAACAACATTCTAGGTCATATCAGCACATAGTGTACTTTATATATATAGTAAATTATATATTGTAAATTATATACAGTAACTTTAATATAGTGTACATTGCCAAAATAGTGTACAGATGTACGTGTTTACCATATATGCAGTATATGTATGGCCATATATTACCTTTTGTGGACTATATATTGTATGGAGTACACATAATGTACTTTGGGGTTTTACATCCTAACAACATCCTAGGTCATCAGGACATAATGTATTATATGTATAGTACATTATATATACGTTTATATAATGTACATATACATGTATATAATATATATTATAGTGTACATTGTCAAAATAGATCGTCATCCATTACACCGATTCGTTGGAGCCCCTGTGAAAATATTATTATTGTTGAATATTATTTTTTAATCGGGTACATGTTTCTTTGGTAAACATTTATTGGTGTAAATAATATCCATTCATTGGATAAGGCTCTTTAGTCAGCGTCAAAGACCCCGTTCTTCTGGCCACGTGCCCGTCCTGATATGACCTTAGATGTTGCTAGGACGTAAAACAACAAGCAAACTCTTACCACGTGAAAGTGCAGATATTTACACAGAATCAGTCATATTCAGGTGGTGAGTTAAGAATATTCATCGTGAGTAAAAATACAGTTCTAAACAAAGGCAGTCATTTGTTTCAGAGAACAAGTATAATCTTTTCCCTAATGCTGAATTAGTGAAACCCCGTTATACCGTGCCCCGATTTAATGCGAATTCGGATAGAACGCAATGATTCATTGGACTCAAAATTCCTTAATTCAAAGGTAATTCAGTAAACTGGAACCCAATTTAGCGCGACTGTCCTGTTTTTAAGATGACAGTTTATGGACCACAACGATCGCAGTCTAACGAGGTTTCACTGTACTTACTTACTTCACTTGGGAACCCATCAATATTGTTATTTGTTGCCAAAATGGTGTAAAATCATCAATCACTCATCAATAATTTGATTGTTTAAAAGCTTTGTATATATATGTATGCAATGAATGCTTTTAAATGACAGTGCAACTAACTACTGGGATGAGTGGGTGTGGGTGTGGGTGTGGTGGGTCTTTGCGATTCCAGGCCGGTTTCGCAATAAGGGGCTTTTTGCTTACAACCAATTTATTAACTATGTTTTGTAAAAGTTAATTAACAAAAATCCAGCTATTGGCAAATGGCAATGTAGATCAGATATGCATGTCTATTTATGCTGAAATTGTGGACAGTTGTTGTTAGCATAATTGACTTTGCATTTAAACAAATAATGTCTGCTTGTATATACCATTATACCGTCTGAACGCCATCTCATCCTGTATATAACGTCATAGGTCAATGTTCTGTAAATTAACACGTAAGCCATTAACAACAAATAATGTAACAGGTTTAAAGAAATAAAACTAATATTTTTATCCAACGCCTGTGGTAATGTTTATTATGATGCTGCAATTGAAAAGTATACGCTCACATTCAGATTTGGTTAATTCACACCTTTAACAAATTTGCTTTGAAAAAAAAACAAAAAACATTTTAATTCAACAACAATGTACACCATGTAATGCTTTGGATTTGTAGTAAGTAAACTGCACTGATCTAACAGGCAAGAAGCCAAAACCAGACTTGATGAATTTTGGAATCAGTCCTCACCACAGGACCACTATAATTATGATAGGTATTATATAGACAGGCCAATCTATTATGCCTAAATATATGAACAGAAGAGGATAAATATAAGTATAACAGGTAAGGGAGTGTAGCTTGATCGCGTCATGGAACCTAGATAAACTTAGGATTAGGTCTGTGAGTTCGATTCCAACTCTAGGCATGCTATTCACTCACATGGCACTGGTTCCATGACCAGGATCCCGTACAAGCTAAGCACTGTATGGTTGGAAAACCTGTCCTGTGTACATGTGTGCAATCATGAACATTAAGGGCGTAATCGAGTAATCAACTCGGGTCACCCGAGCCACTTTTTGGCGCATGCACACATCCTACAGACTCTGGTAGAATAATTGAATATGCTTCTCCATGCTTGGGGTGGAAAAAATGGCTTAATCCATAACTTTTTTTTTTTAATAACCGATATAGGATTTAAAGTATTTTATGATTGCATAGTTTAGTTATATTTCCATTTCATTAATCTGTGTTATTACCCAAAAAAAACCATTTAGGACTGGTACTGGTAGCTATTATCCTGCAGGATGGTACCAGCACAAATGTGACGTCATCATTCCTAGCAAACCCCAGCCAAGAGGTGGGTTACTGGGGTCGGGTCGATTTGCACACGGCACATGTTTTTGTCAACTCCACTCGTGGTGTTCAATTTGAAATTCTAGCAACTTGGTTGACCCGAGTCGCCTGGGTTGTGTTAATCGATTACGCCCACTATGACTTATCAACATAGACAATTTGAAAAGCTTCAGGTTTGCAGGGGTACAAGTGTAGTTGACTGCACTGACCTTACAGACAAATTTGAAACATGAACAGGCAGACATGGGTAGGTTGAAGCCTAGATATACTTTCGTTATTTTTTTCTGATACATTAGTTGATTAAGCAGAGGAATTGAATCCCGGACAGGTCATCCTCATTCCACAGATCATTGCCCTATCCTAGTAATACCGAACACCAGACAAGGTAGCGATAAGCATAGATTTTTAAACGGACCCGGTATAGGCTGCTGAGATACCAACCGTACTCCGACAAATCCTCTCCAAGCATACCTTTACAGGTTTTCAGTTTATGTAACTGTATACGTGGGGGGGGGGCGGGGGGGGGGGGAGAGTGCTGAAATTGGTTGCTCCTGTTGTGTTGTATGTAGTTAATCCAGCAGAACTGACAATGCTTTTAGACAACCATATAGAGAAAAATGTTAGAATTTGCAATCTAAAATGCTAAATATAAAGTTCAAATGTTTATTTCTCATACTTTTGTATGAATAATTGATTCAATCATGTAGATTAATAGACTTTAAAAGTTGAATTGAGAGCTTTCTGTGGCTGCCATCTTGGTGGTTGCCATGGCTTCCCCTGTGTGTGGGGAACCCCTCTAGGTCATGTGATGAGGGAATCCCACCTATGATGTCATTCATACATCACATACCTCAACACTCTCCTCCCACATGTTCAGTTGCATGAACTGAACAAACTAAGCAAAGGTATGTTTGGAGAGCTTTTGATGCTGGATTCGTTTGTATCTGGGTGAGGTATACCCAACGACTTTAAGTCATTGGTTTGACTTGGCCAGGAGACAAATCGCCAGGATATATCACAGATTGTAAATCTGTTGGCGCTTTTAAAAAAGGTCTTAAGACACATTTGTTTAAATCTGCTTTTAACTAGGTGAAATTTATTTTCCTGTATATTTGTTTGTTATGTAAAGTGCCTGAGAATAGCTTGCTGGATCGGGCACTATATAAATGTTTTGTTATTATTATTATGACCTACTAAAAAGGGAGGTGGGTGCTCAACTCATTTGGCCATCCCGACTGCTACACTATTGGTCAGATCGTTTCCCATAGAATGCTAAAAAGGTGGGTTCAATTCCTACTCTAGGCATCATGTTCCCTGTTTGCAACTCACTGTTACGACAACTAGGACAGGTTAGGTCCGTCTGGGGATTATTCTGAAGGTGGCATATTACATCATGGTGCAGGTGCATACAGCCCAATGAGGCAGCACTATTAAGCCACCATGACCGTGCAGTCATAAGTTGATATGACCTGTTATGTTGCTATGCCGTACATCCCACTAAATCCTTTAGTCAGTGCATTTGGAATAGTATGGCATAAGGTACGACGGTTTAGTTCATTCAATATCCACCTAAGTGTTCACACTTCCTGTCTCCCATTCGCTATTTCGCTAAGATTCCATATACGTGGCATGCAAATTCGAATGTGGTATATGCGGCATAGATATATGCCAACCCCCAATAGGCGATGTTTACTTTTTGTGCTGGGGGATCGTTAAACAAACAAACACACCAAAAAAGATACCCATGACATTTTTGCGTTTTTCTGCTCCAAATTTGTGAAGGAAGATCAAAGTTACTATTGTTTTCTATGGCAAACGCAGCAGTATTCGCATTCGCACCGATCAGTCCATGGGTTGATCCATTTGCATTCGGACACATGGAAGCACCACTATTCATTTACATGCTTTTTGATTTTTTGCCGCATTCGCATACCACGTATATGGAATCTTAGCTTAACACGGTAAATACTTTGCTATTGAGATGGCGCCCCTCTGTGGAAAGTTAAAGGGTAAAACAACCGCTGATATGTGAAAGATGGTGCCTGCGATTCCTAATGCAGTCAAGATTTTGACAAATGTTGCTTGTCATTATCGTATAGATAAAAGTTTCACACCATACTTGGCAGCAGGGGTGAAAAACAAGTTGCGAAAGGCTGGGTAAATGAAATGAGCACATCAATTTCATATACATCTTTACCCGCTACTTTTAAGTTGAAAAATATAATAAAACATGTAGTTTAAATCGATTCATTCAGTGGTCGCCATTCTCTCCCATTTCAGCAACTCTGTGCCGATAAAAGTAGCTACTAGATAGTGGAACCAGGAATTCCACTTCCTGTTCCATACTAAAGCATTTTCTCCCATATTTAGACTACATTGTCATTCTGCAAGTATGGGTGAATCTATTATCTAGTCATTACCTTGCTTGGTACTTGGCATTCCTAGGATAATGCAAGAACTAGATGCCTCGGTGTCAGAACAATGTCATTCGGATGTTCTACATGGCGTATTCGATCAACACGAATTTCAAATGGAACACCTCGAGTGGAGTCGATAAATACAGGTGCCATGTGCCAAAAGTCCCGACCCCAGTAACCCACCTCTTGGCTTGGGTTGGCTAGGAGCGATGACATCACATTCGTGCCGGTACCATCCTGTAGCAGTACAAGTCCTATGTGGTGTTTTTTTGTGTTTAACAAAAAAATTCAGATTAATGAAATGGAAAGATAACTAAACTATGCAATCAAAAAATACTTGAAATCCTATTTTGCTGTAGTTATATCGGTTATTTAAAATAAAGAACAAAATTTGGGATTAAGCCACCATTTCTCCCACCCAGAGCATGGAGAAGTGTGCGTTTATTCAACCCGAGTCTGTAGGTTGTGTGCATGCGCCAAAAAGTAGCTCGGGTGACCTGAGTTGATTAATCGAATACACCCCATGGTAGTGGACAAGATGCGGTGGCAAAATTGGTCAGAACATTAGCTGGTTTCCTGTGCAGCAGGTCGGGAGTTTGAGCGTGCACTGTCACAAGTGAGTACCCATCCTGATATGACCTCAGATGTTGCAAGGGTGTAAAGCTCTAACAAACATGGGTATAACGAAACTAATTGTGAAGATTGTAAATTGTCTGGATACATTAAATAAAGGTCAAAACAGTTTAATATGTTATGTAAATAGAAATTGACTTTTATTCATATACATAGATGTCATTTGATGTATGGAACTCCCCAACATCTCCCGACCAGCCACTGCAGGGACAAATACTTTTGCGCCTGTCTTGACATGTTCTTGCCGGTGTGAAACCTCTATTTGCTCCCAGAGAGAGTGCCGCTGGTAACTTGCAAAAGCCAGCAGCACTTCAACACCTTTACAGGAAGCTTTCATGAAATTTCTATTCTCAACTGTCTTCGGGTTACAGAAAGAGAGGGTGCGCTTATCTCCGGTTCAAGGATAACATCAAGAGAAACCTGAAGCTCAGAGACATTAAGACCGACTTATGGATGTAACTCTCACAGCAGAGAGCTAAATGGAGGGTGGCAGTCAAGTAATGAAAGCAGTCTTTGTCGCATCGCGACCGACAGCATGATAATGATGATTATGAGATGTCATTTCTAATCGCCGTAAAACTGGTCTTATAGCCGTGAGTGGTACAGCTATTTTCACAATATTTGTTAAAAAATAATAACTATAACAAGAGAATAAATTATGTACTTTCTAAACCACCAAAATACATCCAATAGAAGTGAAAGCAGTGGAACTATAAGTAGTGAATTAATTATGGTATTTGTCAACTCTCTGGATATATTCAGTACAAATAAAAGCTAGCATAAACACACTAGGGGTGTAATCGATTAATCAACTTGGGTCACCTGAGCCACTTTTTGGCGCATGCGCACATCCTACAGACTCGGGTTGAATAATCGAATACGCTTCTCCACATTCGGGGTGAAAAAAATGGTGGCTTAATCCAAATCCTTTTTCTTTTTTTTAATAACCGATATATCTACAGCAAAATAGGATTTAAAGTATTTTATGATTGCATAGTTTAGATATATTTCCATTTCACTAATCTGTGTCATTACAAAAAAACAAACATGTAGGACTGGTACTGGTAGCTATTATCCTGCAGGATGATACCAGCACATTTGTGATGTCATCATTCCTAGCAAACCCCAGCCAAGAGGTGGGTTACTGGGATCGGGTCGTTTTGTACAGGGCACATGTTTTTGTCAACTCCACTTGCGGTGTTCAATATGAAATTCTAGCAACTCGGGTGACCCGAATCACCTGGGTCGTGTTAATCAA
This sequence comes from Branchipolynoe longqiensis, assembly GCA_030323885.1. Classification (NCBI taxonomy): domain Eukaryota; kingdom Metazoa; phylum Annelida; class Polychaeta; order Phyllodocida; family Polynoidae; genus Branchipolynoe; species Branchipolynoe longqiensis. Next base: position 28,309,462 of record CM059188.1, read on the forward strand.
TTACGCCTTAGATGTGAATCGAGGATAATAATAACATCAGCTGTGTGAAAATGGTTCATGATGGGCCACCAACATGGATAATTTACACGCGCACGAGGAGCCCTACCCTCCCCCCTTCCCCTGCCCACACCCACGCCCTCCCCTACCTCCTCCCTCCACCCCTCCGACCCGACGGTGGCGCCATCTGAACTCAAACCCACCAACTAAAAACCCTGCCGGAGACACCCAGAACTACCACACGAGACCATGACGTCACGATCTCGCCTCGCGAGACCCACCCCTGCCTGACCCACATACTGCCTATATAACCTGAGCAGCTCTACTCCTGCCACTACCAACCGGGCAGTCAGACGACCAGGACCACGCCGCCAGCACTCAACCCAGCCAACCGGCTTGCTCTCCAAACAGCCACCCGGCTTGCTCTCCAACCACAGCCAACCGGCTTGCTCTCCAACCACAGCCAACCGGCCCGTCACTCCACTGCCCGCCGCACAGCCAGACGAACAACCCCACCCTGCACCAACCGGGCGCCGCCCTGCCGCCACAATCACCAAGTAAGCACCAACCGGACCGTTCCACGAGCCGTCAGCACTCAACCCAGCCAACCGGCTTGCCCTCCAATCAGCCACCCGGCTTGCTCTCCAACCACAGCCAACCGGCCCGTCACTCCAATCCCCGCCAGCCCGCCTGCTGCCACAACCACCAAGTAAGCACCAACCGAACCGTTCCACGAGCCACTCGGCCCGACACTGCCACTGCACCGCTCGGGACGACACACCGCGAACACAGCACACCCCTGCACACAACAACCAACGGACCCGTTCCACCACCCACTCGGCCCGCTACCGCCACTGCACCGCCCGGGGACGGCACACCGTGAACACATCACACCCCTGCGCGCAGCCAAACAAACGGCCCACAACCCCGCATCCCTGCCATAAGCGACCAACGGACCCGCTTCACGACCCACGCGGCCGGCTACCGCCACTGCAACGCCAGGGTCGACACACACTGCGAACACATCACAACCCTGCACCGCAGCCAAAACGAACCCACCCCCGCTCATCAAACGAAACCGGCCAAAACAACAAACCGCCGGACACCACGACGAGACAAACAGCTCCACATCTATATCAACACGGCTGTGGAAACTGCACACATACGCCGTGAACAAACACACCGCCTGACACGATAGTCAGACGAACGACGTCACCGCTGAAAAACACACCGAGAACACGCCACACTACTGCCCACCAGCAACACACAAGCCACACGGCGCCACTACTGCCACTCCACCGCCCGCGGACAACAAACGCCCGGCATCACAGCGAGAACAGCAACTCCACCTCTACATCAACTCAGGTGCCACCCTACCGGCACGCCCGAAGCAATAAGCGAGCCCCGGCTCCACTATCACCACTGCACCGCCCGCGCACAAGGCAAACCCTGCACCAACCAAGCGACGGTTGCACACGCACTCACCAAGACCGTGAGCTGCTCGACTCACCGACCAACCCGCCTGGCGTAAACCGACCACCTGCACGCCACGTCAAAAGAAATAATGGCACGCACAACTAAACGCACTAGACGCAACACTGACGCATCTGACCACACGGACGCTCCACCTGCACCTACACCCACGCCAGCGCCAGCAGCCGCCACCACAGACGCAACACCAACCACACGCACACGAGGCAGACCGCGCGCCACCGCCACCCGAGCCCCGCCAGCCGAGGTCCTGTCACATACCATCCCAAAAGAACCAATCGACCCAACCGCACAGATGGCCGCATTACAGTAAACACTCACGGAAACACTAGCCCAGCAGGCCGAGCTCAACAGAACCATGATGGAGAGGGTCACGGCCATGGAAACATCTAAACAAAAAAGGAAGCGATCCAACAGCCAAGGATCATCAGCATCCTCCTCCCGAACATCCAACAGCCGGCGCAACTCCGACCACCACACCAACCGCCGCAACCGCAACCGTGAACCATCCTCCTCACCAGAACACGGGCGAGCATGGCGCCCCTCCTCCACCACACGCAAGAGGCATAACGACCGGAGAGACAGCGACGCCGCAAGAGGGAGAGAACGTAGACCACGCGCATCCAGACGCTCCCCATCCTCCGAAGATGAACGAGCACACCGAAAGATAATGGACGACATCATAACACAAGGCAATGGCTACAACAAGCAGCACAGAGGTAGGAAACGACTACTTCCACACACATTTGTAATACGGGCAGAACAGAAGGGGAAGGTGGGGCAGGGCGAGAGCACCTGGTTCGAATACTTGTGCGCCATACACAGGATGGCGAGAGACCCCACGGTGCCCACAAGCTGGATTGACCCACTCGCAGACCACGTCGAACAGATAGTGGAGATGGCGGCAGAGTGGGAGTGGGAGACCTGCCTCGCATGGTCCGAAAGGATTTTTAACATGATAGATGACGGCAGGCTCCCGAGGGCATGGAGAGATCCTACGGCCATAAAGGACGTGCAGCGAGACGCGTGTCTTACTGGACAGAGGAGCATCCAGGCACAGAAACGATCCACAACAACAACCAGAAGGGCCCAACGTACGCCTCCCCCACACACCGATGACACGCAGAACCAAAGGACAGACACCACCTCAACACCAGCATACCAACAATACAGGCGGCCCGATTTCAACTATGAAACCGACGGCCGGCCATGCCATCGATGGAACACAGGCCAAGACTGCGGCTTCACCACATCCCACGGAACCGGGGTAGAACGATTTGCCCACCTTTGTGCGTGGTGCGCAAACAAGTACCGCAGGGCCAACCCCCATAAAGAAACAGAGTGCAACAACAAAAAGCGGCAACTCGAGAGACGAACACAAGGTGCATCCAACGAAAACGCGACTGAGAAATCGGATTTTTGCTGAATGGCCCCAGCCAGGCCGAAAAAATGGACACGACACAAGCAATAACCACACCCAAACAGGCCGGACGCACATCGCAACACTCTTCCGAGCAGGCCTGGCGGCGGGGACGTGGGCCAACAAAAACCGGCAAGTCAAACGCTACCTCCAACACGCACACGACCGCCACTACGACCCCCGCCGCCCATCACAGTACAACCTCATGGCCTACGTCGCATCATTGGACGCCACACTAAGATCGCCCTCGGCAGTACTAAACTACTTCAGCGGGGCACGGACATGGGTCAGCACCAGCGAGGGCCAGACAGCCGCGTTTGACACCTACGCGGTCTCAGTAATAAAACGCGGGGTGGTCCGGTCCTCACTCCACCAACCGAGACAGGCCCCACCCATAGCCCCAACAACCTTACTCCACATCGTCAACCACTTCCGAGCCGTAGGCCGCCGAGCACGGGTATTCACCGCAGCAATACTCATGGGGTACGTCACCCTACTGAGGCAAGGCAACCTGCTCGTCACTGGCCGGAGGGACGACCCGGGCCACACCATCCAGGACGCGGACGTCCATGATGCAGGCACCCACCTTGTCCTCCACGTCCGAACCACCAAGACCACCAGACTGGCTCGCGATGCATTCTCCATCATGGTCCGCATGAATGAGCAACACACCATCTGCCCCGTTCGAGCATGGCGGGCATACAGGAGGTCGGCGCGGCCTGCCCCACACGACCCGGCATTCCGGCTCCCCAACGGCGCCCCGCTCACCGCTCCCACGCTCCTGGCCGCGCTCCGAGCCGCTCGCCACCCCCACCCGGAAGCCTACACCCTCCACAGCCTCCGAAGAGGAGGAGCACAGGCCTGTGCCAGGGCCGGCGCGTCCATCGACGAAGTCCGGCGGCTGGGGAACTGGCGATCCTCGGCAGTTCACACATACGTCCCGAAGGCGGCCTTCCCCGCAGCGACACAGGCCCTCCCCACATTTGGTTGAGGGCCTGAGTCGAACTTACCTTAAACATTGATCTGACATTACTCATTGCCTTTTACATGACTTTTGATTCAATAAAATTCCATAACATGGGCTCCTCGTTCGCGTGTTTAATTGTTCATGATGGGCCACCAACATGGATAATTTACACGCGCACGAGGAGCCCTACCCTCCCCCCTGCCCACACCCACGCCCTCCCCTACCTCCTCCCTCCACCCCTCCGACCCGACGGTGGCGCCATCTGAACTCAAACCCACCAACTAAAAACCCTGCCGGAGACAGCCAGAACTACCACACGAGACCATGACGTCACGATCTCGCCTCGCGAGACCCACCCCTGCCTGACCCACATACTGCCTATATACTCCTGCCACTACCAACCGGGCAGTCAGACGACCAGGACCACGCCGCCAGCTCAGCCGCCCACCCAACCCATCAAAACGAACAGTCAAACGCAAGGGTTGAGGGCCTGAGTCGAACTTACCTTAAAACCACATTGATCTGACATTACTCATTGCCTGTTACATGACTTTTGATTCAATAAAATTCCATAACATGGGCTCCTCGTTCGCGTGTTTAATTAGCATTACAATGTCAAAACGGCCATACTGCATTAGTCTGAACTAACCCCTCAGACAAGGAGTCGCACAGACAGGTTAGGGTGAGTGAACCAGGGAGACTAGGTGGTATAATGGTTAGAATACTAGCCCCCGAATGGTAAAAGGTGTTTGAATCCTGCTCTAGGCACAACATTTTCCATTTTCATGACCTCCGTGACAATAACAATCCAACCAACTTTGTCAAATTTAGCATAGCACAACCAAATATGAAAACAAGCATAATACCACAATGCTATGATTGAAAATTAGCAGAACAATACCATCAACTGTGTGTGAAAATGAGCAGAATGAGACTATCAATTGTGTGTGAAAATATATGGAACAATACCATCAACTGTGCATGAAAACTAACAGAACAATGCAATCAACTGTGTGGAAATGAGCAGAAGAATACCATCAATTGTGTGTGAAAATAAGCAGACCAATACCATCAACTCTTGTGTGAAAACTACCATAACAATACCATCTACTGTGTGTGGAAATGAGTGGAACAATACCATCAGCTGTGAGTGAAAACTAACATAGCAATACCATCAACGGTGTGTGAAAATGAGCACAACAATACCACCAATTGTGTGTGAAAACTAACAGAATCAGATTTGGTTAATTCACGCTTTTAAAAAAGTTGACTTAAAATTTCTTTTTTTAAAACAACATTTTAATTCAACAACAATCTACACCATGTAATTCTTTGGATTTGTATTAAACTGCACTGATCTAACAGACAAGAAGCCAAAACCAGACTTGATAAATTTTGGAATCAGAATCGGTGTAATCAGTCCTCGCCGCAGGACCGCTATAATTATGATAGGTGACAGACTCCATGACTGTCACCTATCACAAATTTGATAGGTGACAGAACAATACCATCAACTGTGTGTGAAAACTAACAGAACAATACCATCAACTGTGTGTGAAAACTAACAAAACAATGCCATCAACTGTGTGTGGAAATGAGTGGAACAGTACCATCAGCTGTGTGTGAAAACTAACAGAACAGTGCCATCAACTGTGTGTGGAAATAAGTGGAACAATACCATCAACTGTGTGTGAAAACTAACAGAACAATACCATCAACTGTGTGTGGAAATGAGTGGAACAATACCATCAACTGTGTGTGGAAACTAATATAACAATACCATCTACTGTGTGTAAAAACTAACATAACAATACCATCAACTGTGTGAAAATGAGCAGAACAAAAGTCTCAACTATTTGAAAATGAACAGAGCAGCACTGCCAAGTGTCAATTCAATGTTTGCTACTCTGCATTGTCCGGAAGGCCTGGAGTGCTTCTATGTTGGCTTGAAGGGCGCTTCCTTTTGCCGGAATAGTACCTGGACTTTGCCTTTCTCTTGCTTTTATACCGGGACCGCTCCCAAACTGCACCATAGTCGGGTGGGGACGGCACAGCGAGCATCTGTCCAAGGAACGTCGTCGGTCTTCCAGACGCATCATTCTCCATATTATCTGATGAATCTTTATCTGGTGCGTCAATGAACACCTCACTGTTATCTGTCGATGAAGGATCCTCCAAGACTTCACTGTCTTGATCCTCCTTAGACTGATCGTCCTGTTTACCGCTCTCGTCTGCATAGTAATCGAGTTTATGGTCTGACCAGTAGCGAAGCTGGTCTGATTCGACAGCTCGCTTGGAGAGGTCCAATGGCTCTGTTCCCGAGATGTTTGCCATCGGTTGCGTTTCTTTGTCAGATGCAGCTTTAGAATCCAGACGGTAGACACTAACCAACTCGGAGTCTGCTTCCGGATATTTCTTCGGTTCCGCAGAGATGACGCTTCTAGCAGCCTTTCCCACAGCAGGTTTCGTCAAATTGGGGAATGTGAGTGAATGGAAGGCGGTGGGAGTCTGCGCTGCAGATGTCACATCTACATCTAAGCGGTGAACTCTGATGGCATCTGGTGCTATGCCTACAGGAGGTACACCCACAGACTGAACACTGTCTGACTCCTGGAGGACTGGAGTGGTGCGGTGTATCGGTCTTGATCCCATTTCCGTCTCTTCTGATGACCTGGATGCCGCTGGCATCACTTCCGGTGTTCGGTTTATTGTAATCTGCTGACTATAAGGGAAACCAGTCGTGCTTCTTTCACACATGCTCGAGTTGAGCACAGTGGGCCGGCTGATTGAGACGGTCAGACTGCCAGTTGTGGTAACACCGGGAAGTGTGAGAGTGGCCGGAACCAGACTTGCTGGGGTCAGACTTGGGGTCATTCCGGTCGGTGGTGCGCTGGGGACAATGAAGCCACTTGGTACGATCAGATTACTCGGTGTGAGCGCCCTGTGGTGAATGACGCTACCTGGAGTGGTGCTGCTGGCCACAACTGCCACATTCAAAGTCCTCGGAGTTGCAATAGCACTAGTTGCAATGCCACAGTTTTTGACAGCGTCATCGCTGTTCTGGCGCTTCGCGAAGTGCTCAGAGTCTTCGTTCAAGTGAGCGTTGACCTTGCTTGTGTGCAGAGCCGAAGCCAGGTTGGTGCTTGCATTGCGCGGCGCAATCGGTGTGGGAATGGTTTTGGAAAAGAGCGGAGCGTTTTGCCCATTAGTGCCCACCACCATTGGCGGTTGTAATTCCTTTCTGGTTTCACCCACATGGAATAAGGTGGTCTTCCCCGAAGTCATGGAGTCTGTCACTGAAAGCATGGTTGTCTTACCCACTGGTATGATTGAACGACGAGGCCCGACCGGAGTAGGTAGGCTAACAAATGTCGAAACCCTGCCTGGTGTGCATGGTCTTGACTGTGTGGACCCTGAGGCCGGTGTCGCACTTGACGCAGTCTTGTTGGAAATGATCTTCTGTGGAATACCCTGCGAGGTAACATATGCTTTGACCGAAGGTGGAGTATAGTTGTAAAACTTAATGCTGCCGTCCTTGACCTTCAATCTCTTTATAGTCGATGGGTTGGCATCTATATCGGCGAAAGATTTTAACCTGGAAAGGAGTTTTATGTGTATATATAAGTATATATATTTATATATTAGTGTATCTATTTTTAAATATAAGTTTATATATGTATAGATATAAGCATACATACAGACAGACCAGACATTTTATTTTAAAGAAAAAGAATAGATTGTTTGGAAAGCATAATCGTCCTTCACTTGTTCCTTATCAGAAGTTTTTTGCTTGCCAAAACTAATTTGACATGTTTAAACATTAAATATTTTTTTAAAAAAGGTTAGCCATTTAAAATAAATGTTACTTCAAACTAAAGTAAGATAGATTATAACAATCAACTTAATATATTTATCTAAGAAAAATTACAGAAATTCTAAAACATTAGACCGCAACTTTAACTGTCGAGTAAAATAGTCTAGTCAGTACTGAGTAAAATATAATTTAAAAAAAATGCATATCAACATAATATTAATACACCTATGGATTTAGAAAATTATTACTTGTCACTTCCTAGCCTTGCACTCAGCACCAGTAGGCTAGGACAAGGACTGGTTACCTCAGTATCGGGATAATGTGACTGAGTGGGGAATTGAGTCATGGTGCCGACGGGCCTGACTTCCCAGTGGGGCAGCACTATAAAGTCGCCATGAGTGTGACACTGTCACAAGTCAGTACCCGTCCTGATATGATCTTAGATGTTGCCAGGAGGTAAAACTGAAACAAACAAATAAACCCACTTACGGTGAGACTTCCCGCAAAGTGGTGAAGTTACTTTTCTCAGGAGCGGCCTCTGGTTTAATGGGCGTCACGTCATCCGTGATGAGGTGCAGGGAGTGGCTTGACGTGGTGGCGGCCCCTGGTGGTGGCGGGAGGACCGAGATGATGTACTCGGCGAACTCTGGGTGGCGCTCCAGGAGCAGACTGATGTACCGTGACGTCTGCAGCAGAGCGAGACTTCCATAGATATCTTTGTCCTCATCAGTTACAAAATGTCCGCACCTCCCCATTTTAATTGAAAATAAAAGTTATATTTTGTTTACATTTGTTGGTTAAAGTTGCACAATACGATACTTTTGAGTTTCTGTCATTTTCTGTGATAAATATATTAGGTTGATCCTTATACTATAGTCTACCTTACTTTAGTTTTGAAGTGATTGATTTGAAATGACTAACTTGGGTTGGTTGGTTGGTTGGAGTTTATGTCCTGGCAACATCTAAGGTCATATTAAGATGGGTACTGACTTGTGACAGTGTGCACTCATGGCAACTTTATAGTACTGCCCCATGGGGAGACCGGGCCACCAGCACCATTGCCTGATATCCCACTCAGTCACATTATCCTGACACTGAGCTAACCAGTCCTTGCACTATCCTAATAATGCTGAGCGCCTGGCTAGGAAGTATCAATTGTTAAGTCATTGGTTTGACTCGACCAGGGTTCGAACCCGTGGGTTCAAATCCCACGATCTACCAAAGGAGAGACGGACACTCAATTCATTCGGCGATCCCATCTGGCCTTACGTTAGCTATGAAGTGACTTGGATTTGAAATTACTAACTTGGGAGATATTTGAAGCGCCCGCATGCAAAATTAATTTTGGCGTGCTTGTAAATGCTTACGATGATGGTACAGTTGCTACTTTTTTGTTTTGTTTAAAAATGAACAAGTGAATCTGACTCCGTCGACTTCAGCAGTAACAGAAGGGTGATCTAAGTCAATTTAACAAAATACTTAGTAGGTGCAGCAGTATCTATTAGATACTTAGATTCAAATCTAGATAAGTGTTTTGCTTTAGAAAATTTGATGCTTTTATCGGACTATGAAACTTTAAGCAACAGACATTTCAATTGCACAAATTGGTCTTCCTCATTCTACTGCTTCATGCTCTATCCTAATAATGAGGAGCGCCAGGATATGTAGCAACAAGTATAATTTTGTCAAAAGTCAATGGTTTCCCATTGGGTCAGTACTATAAAGTTGCCATAAGTGGGCACTGTCACAAATCGGTAACTGTCCTGATATGACTCTAAATGTTGCAAGGACGTAAAAAACCAACTAACAGTAAAATCCTTCCATTCACGCCACCTAGTGAGAACACGGTGCAGGTTTATGTTGGTGGCGCCTCTAGTGGGTTGGTCTAGAACCAGGCTGGGCCTAATTTCGCCGTGAATGTGTGCGTGCCGAACATGGGGGTATCAGATATATTCTGTTTCATATACAGTTGTGTTTGTATGTTGTGGGATCGATTCCCAACCCACACATATCAAACATTTACAAATTAAATCTACATACTTTCCTTATCCTAGTAATGTCTGATGCTTGACATTACTAGGATAAGGAGAACACTGGGTGGCTCAGTGTCGGCAAATTATTCTTTTATTTTTAGGGCACTGGTACTGGTGGCATCCAAGTGGGGCAGCACTATATCGCCGCCATCAGTGTGCACGGTCAGATTGACTGATGGCTTGGTGGTTACTTTACGCCGTGTCGGCAGCATAGGCCATATTCACGGCGAGGGAACGGTCAGAAGTAATAATCCGATGAAAGCATAAACTTTTCAAAGCCAAAACACTGAGAGTTAATTATATATTTTCAACTTAGATGCAGGTTAACTTATTAAATGTATGCTTGCATGATTTTGTATCAAAGTGAAAATTTACATATTGACCCCATACACTTACCCCAAAAAATTCCCAATTTCTTTTCAATTTTGACTTGTATTATCTATTCTTGCTTGTATAACTGTAATCAATAAAATGCTGTTTGAATTTGTTGTATATATATGTTACACAGTGGTAGTATATTTATATATTTATAGAAGTTCGGTGCTCCTGTGCTATTTTGTTTATGCTCGAAATTGGGTAAACAAAGCCAATGTTAATTATTGGCTGTGCGAGCCCAAATTAATTTGGCATGTTTTCACTTCAGATATCTAACCCTTTAAAATAAAAGTGACTTCAAAGTAAACTAAAATGCTCATCCTAATATATTTATCTAAATTCTAATATATTCTAATATATTTATCTAAATTCTAAACCATTGGATTATGCAACTATAAAGAACACGTATTCGCCATAAAGAAATGTAATCGCCATATCCCATTTGTTCCATAATATTTGATCAACTTTCCTAGTACATTGTACATGAAAGAGATTCCATCACAAAAATAATTTCAATCATTTTCAAGGACCTCGTCTAAAATTAAAGACTTTTCTGGACATCGTGCTAATAATATATTGCCACTCTTGCCTCAATTTGATTAATAATATGGAACTACAATGAATGTATTGTCATGACCGGCAGTACCAATGTTTGTGCATAATTTTTGTTTGTTTCTTTAAAAAAATGTTTATTCAGCTCCTCAAGCCTTATTTCAGCGCAGGTATGTACACAAATATAGTTTAGTTACACAGTGGTAGTATATCTATATATTTATAGAAGCAGGTTCTAGCACTACACAGACATTCAGAGGTGCATACTATTAATACTAATAACAACAGTGTAAGGGCTTAGTTACAGTATAGTGTGTCACTTGCAGTATTAATGTAATCATTGGTTTCCGGGGTTACAGTGTCTGTGCGGCTATGGTACGTATGTTGGTTTGGTTAGTAACGCAGGGGCAATGTGGGTGCTGCAAGAGGATGTAGTGGTATGATGGTTAATGGTTAGCTGTACTTGATGGTGGGGGCGGGGGGAGGCGGGGGGTTGATGGTGAAAATCCTCATGGTGTAAGCAGGTGGATCATAGCAAACTGTGCCATGTTTGTTTGTTTGTTTGTTGTTGTTTTACTTCCTAGCAACACCTAAGGTAATATCAGGACGGGTACCGACTTGTGACAGTGCACACTCATGGCGACTTTTTATAGTGCTGCCCTACTGGGAGACCAGGCCGCCAGCACCATGACCTGGGCCCATATGTATGTGTCCGTGTTAGCGGTCGTAACCCTGCGTCGTGCGGATTTCCCGGGTTAGAGGCGAAAACTGCGTATGTATGTGTCGGTGTTAAAGTAACTCGGTGAGCGTAAAGTCGGCTGCACTAACCCCAAGCGAAAGCAGGGTTAAAGGTAGATAAAAGATTCACCCGTTGTAGTACACGGGTGAAGGCCAGCTCTTTATAAATACGGGGGAAAATAGCATTAATATGGAAGCGAGGCTACAGTATGGAAGTGAGGCTCCAGTATGTGGCTCCAGTATCAAATGAATACTTCTAGAGGCACAGAGTTGGTGAAATGGGAGAGAATGCAAAAAGACAAGATGGCGGCCGCAGAACGCCGTCGATGTCACTTTTAAATCTTATTAAACTAGATATTATATTATATTTTTCAACTCAAAAGTAGCGGGTAAATAACAAAACATATGTAAAGAATAATTGTTGCTTGTTACTTTGTTAAATTAGGCTCTCAATTCTTTGACCCGTTTTTCCCCACCTTTTACATAGGGCTGGTTTGCACCCCTACTGCAGCAGTACGGGGTGAATCTTGTATCTAGGTTAAAGGTGGGGTTAGGCGCCGATTATGAGCAAATCTATTGAATGCGATCATATTTAACAGAATTACATACGCAATAAGTGAAATTTGATGAATTTAACCCTAAATTCGACCCGATATTAAGGCTACCGCCGCATTGGCGGTGATATTAATAGTGTCGAATCGACGAAAGTAAAGTAAACAAATCGCCGCCGCCGCCGCATGGACGTCGATATCCATACTGTCCACCGTCACCGCCGCCGCCGAATCGGCGGCTATATATTAGTCCCAAATCTATTCATATTTAACAGAGTTACATAGTCAAATCGTGAAATTTCATTAAATTAACCCTAAATTCGAAGCATTAACGTAGCAGCTATATCGGCGGCGTTATTCATATTGTCCAATCGACGAATATAAAGTAAACAAATCACCGACGCCGTGGCCCCCTAAGTTGCTAAATAACTGAAACGTTAGCTAACTCGGGCGCGCTTTGATCACATACATGCCCTGTGACACATTTGGAACTCTGGGGTTAGCTAACCCGGCACCCTCCTTTAACCCAGGTCCGGTTAAAAATTGACTCATATATATAGGCCCTGATGTCCCACACAGTCACATTATCCTGACAATGAGCCAACAAGTCCTTGCCCTATCCTAATAATACCGAGCGCCTGGCTAGGAAGCGACAGATATACATTTTTGGGTCATTAGTTTGACTCGACCAGGGTTCGAACCCACGAACCCATGGGTTCGGATCCACCGATCTTCCAAAACAGGAGACGGACGCTCAACTCATTCGGCCATTCCGTCAGGTGGCTGTACCATGTAACTGACCGTGTTGAGGTGAGCTGATCCCCAGTTGGGGTTGTAGTCATGAAGCACCGCTAACAGCATCTTGTAGATCTCTGGGTGACTTAGGCCGTACTCAAACTTTACCGTCCGCATCACTGCCAGGAATGGACTCAACTCCAGCCGGCTCACTCCAGTGAACCCTGCACAACAATAACAACATACATTTATCACATTGGCGTGTATGTGGGTCATTCTCTAAAACTGGGCACCACATATTGGGTTTTCACGATATGATAGTGATAATTTCTTTCTTTCTTTTAATGGTAGCAAGTCAAATATTTATTGCTACCTCTATGTGTTAAGAATGCTAGCAATATTACATACATTTAATCTATACCACAAAATGTATGCTTGCATGATTTTGTGTGAAAGTGAACATTTATATATTGACCCCCATACATTTACCAAAAAAAAGTCCCACATTTTTTTCAATTTTTACTTTTATTCTTGCTTGTTTAACTGTAATCAATAAAATGCTGTTTGAATTTGTTGTATATATATATATATCAAAATGATGCTATGGATGTGTGTTTGATTTCCATATTACATGAGTGATAATAACGCATTGCTCAATTTGTATAAGATCAAAATCAAAGAGATATGAACATGGGTTCTGCTATTATTTGCAATGTTGTCTGCTATTATTTGGAAGGTTTTCACTTTTGGTTTCCATGTCACACTTTAGTGCCCAGTTAAAGAGAATGACCCATAAACACAGGGGTCTCGCTACATAGTTTAAGTAATGGCGGGCCCGCCAAACGTGTGCTGCCCCACTGGGAGACCGGTGTTGCAGTTTCAGCTCCCTGTCAGTTTCAGCCGTGCGCATAGACTCAAACTCAAGGCATTGTCAATGGTCGTGAGCAATCTTCATACAGAAAATACAAAAAAAGTTAAATATCTCTGAAACCACACCACCTATTAACAAATCGCTTGGTACACACATAGAAAACGTCTTTAGCAAAAAGATTATATTAAATTGATAAGGCTAGGGTTCTTGATTTCTATTAATTTTGAATAAAACTAATGTTTTGCACTGCGCGTCCCGTCAAACCCAAGGCATTGTCAATGGTCGTGAGCAATCTTCATACAGAAAATACAGGAAAAGTGAAATATCTCTAAAACCACACCACCTAGAAACAAATCACTTGGTACACATATAGAAAACATCTTTACCAAAAACATTATATTAAATTTATAAGGTTAGTGATGATGCTGATAGATTTTGATGCATGAAACTGACAGGGAGCTGAAATTACCACACCGGGTCGCGGCACCATCATACCATGACCCTATAGTATCAATTTGATAAGCAATGGTTTGCCTGGGCTGGTATTCGAACTTCCGACATTCGGCACGGGAAGCCTGCGCTCTACCGATTCGGCCACCGCGTCCAGTGGTTTGCGAGTACAGTAAGTATAGTAGGGTAAAGAAAGTAAAGTAGAGTAGGGTCAATAAATAAAATCCATGTGAAGCGTAATTATTACATGTTATTCAACTGAATAAATAAACAACTGCAAGAACTAGCTTGGTATTGTGGTTCTTCAACCATGGCTAAATTCACTCCACTGAACTGCAAATAAACATAGAATTCTGAACAGACAAAGCTAGCTTACGCGATGAAAACATCTGGCAGAGATGTTGCTCATTAAGGGGATGGGTTCTATTCGTCATCTTTCAGTTGTGTACAGCTTTTCTTTTCTGGAGGAATGAAACAGAATGTAAATCATGATTCAGCAAAACAATGACGAGATGGTAGTGGAAGTAAGCAAAGTTTATTCAGCAGAGACGCGAGAGACCCAACCCAATTCTGTAACACCAGAAGCCAGGTGGGTCGTGGGTGGGTGGCAAGTGTGTGTGCTAACTTCTACTTTGGGATAACTTACAGATTAACCTTACAGATCCTCTTCTGGCTGGTCTAGGCCTTATTGGGTCTCTAATGCCAATTCGTTATGTTAAAAAAACCATCTGGAGGTGGACGGAGCCTTGAACTTGAAGTCATATAATTGTTGGTGTCCTCTCCAATGTCTATCCAGCCTTCTCTCAAATGCTTCTACCGATGGTGTTTTAACCACTAGTCAATGTCAACAACAATGATCAGGATGACTGTTCATGGATCTGTCACTCGAAAGAAAAAATGAGTATTCATACATTCAAGAGTGTCTTAGTCTAGTTGACGATATGGAATGACCTATTAAACTAATCAATAGGTCCAATACGCCAAGTTCTACGGTGCTTTCAGTTGATCACCGATGATGTCCACTATCAAGGCCAATGGTAGATAAAAGATTCACTTCGTACTGCAAAAGCACGGGGTGAATATTTGATCTAGGGCTAGCCTAGGCCGAACGCCAATGGTTATGGTGACATGGTCGAACAATGTAGTTTACAGCCTCCAGCCAGTACAGGTTATGGACATGGTAGCAAAGTTATCCACAACAAACTGTTTGAACTAATGCAATTAAGCTGCGAATCGTGGTTTAAAATAGAATGAATGACACTGACACCGACTGAGTGAACGTACAGATGATAATCATGACAGTCCAGAATAGCGGACATAGTTTTGAGTTTACTGCAGTACAGTGACACTGACACTGACATTTACTGACACTGACACTTACTGACACTGACACCGTATGACAGGTTGCATACAATGTCACATCAACACCACAGTCAAACGCGCAGTGAGATTTACCACTGCCGCGTTAGCTGGACATGGACACAATGAAGAAGCCATTTAAAACAAAACTGCTGACTCTAATCAAACCAAATAACTGCCATAATAAACTGTACCCGGAGATCCAAAGCGAGAATTCCCAACTGCCACGATCTGTTTTCATATCCACGCTGCTCGCTGTCTGCTAAAACGCCACATGTCTTGTCTTGCGTGTTTCAAAGAGTTCACAACGTATGTATAAGAAGGGATACCCTAGCAAGTACATAAATACTCTTTAATAAATAAAATAAAATAAAATAAAATAAAGCTTAAACAATTTTATTTGTTAAAATCGGGGTTTCCTTTTCTTTTCTGGTATGGTACCGTCGGGGTGTGAGGCTATGTATTAATCTATTTCAAGTTGGCAAGTGTTGTTTATAAATTTCCTTGACAATTGAAGAACATGTTTCATTCCTACATAGTCATAGCCTCATAGGCCTATATTTAATACTTAACTTACAGATGAATTAACCGATCCTCTTTTGGCTGATCTAGGCCCTATTGGGCCTCAAAAGCCAGGTTGTTGACAAAAAAGAACTATTCCTTTTCACACACATGGAGGTAGATGAAGCCTCGAAGTCATAATTGTGGGTGCATTCTCTCAAATGCTCCTTCTTGGTCTGGACAATTATTATATGGATCTGTTTACCGTACTCGAAAGAAGAATGAGTGTTTCCTGACCTCAAGTCTGGACCTCTCCTAATATGGTACAACTTACTATTATGTTCCACACGCCATTAAACCATCACCAATCAATCAACAGTAACTAGTATAGGCCCTATGTGCAGTAGGGAGCCTACTAATTAACATTGTAAGTAACCTCATGTTGATCAGCACATATTAAGCCGTGTTCACCCGGGGAATGTAAATCGATTCGTAGAAATCGACTTGCCTAGTTCAGGTTACATTTCGCGTGTGAACGGGCGTCTGAGTCGAATTAGGGCTGAATCGATTTCTGTGATCCAGATACTGTAAACCACTTGTAGAGGTCGATTACGTAAATCGATTTCTGTAAATCGATTTATTTTGCCTGTGTGGACGCACTGAGGCGGATTAAGGAGGTCACACTTTCCGGTCGATCAAAAGCGCATAGTATATAATTTAGTCTATGAAACCGCTAGCTGGGCACAGATATTTTTTTCATCATTTATTTTAATGTTTTCACTGCCCAGCAGAAGTTTTGATCGTTCCAAACGAATACAATTCAGTCCATACATATCTAGGTCAAACCAACTCTCTCGTGGTGACGTCGCCTAACCGAAAACTGGCGCTGGTCAGACTGGACTAGCTCATGCGCTGATATCGATTTCCGGCCCAAGTACTGCCCGTGTGAACGGGCCGCCAATTCGACTCCTAGTATTCGCCTTGGCTGAATCGCTTTGCTTTTTCCCCGCGTGAACACGGCTTTAGTTTACACTAGAACTTGTAGAAGGCAATACATGCACTTTGTCTTCGAATTTCAAGCATGTCCACTTTTGACAGTGTAGTTATTGCTGTTCAAATATTGTTCTCAATGCCCCGTTTTCAGTTGCCAGTCCTAGTTACAGGTTGTACATAAATCATTATCAAGTATTGGTATGGTAGTATCGTAATATATAGATAGGTGTATTTGTGGTAATACAATCTTATATCGCGACCAAGTGATTGGTGTAGGGGAGGAGGGGGTAAGTTGTGCCATTTTCCAGTTAAGTCGATCTGGGGCCGTATTTATGATTTGTTGAATATCATACCAATTTGATAGTTGAATTGCTCGTGTGTCAATCGTGTGGTAGATAACAACTCAAATGTCAAATGTCTTTGAATGGTAATTTGATAAATATTGGTTTGTTGTTTTGTGTTTTGATTGGCTCGGCCAATCAGTCCGCCAACCCATATTAGTTGTGTGTTGCCTTGATGAGTGCTTTGTTTACTTTATTGGAGTCCCTGGTATTTATATAAATTTTGTGGGCATTTGAGGCCCAGCCTCCGAATCGCTGGACTTCTAGCTCAGAGCTGCCTGATGAGAATGCGACAGTGGCTGCCGCCTTCCTTATGGCATGTAGAGTGTATGGGGCTTGTACCCCACTAGCCAGCTGGGCGGTGCACCATTCTCTAGCGATGTAGGGGATGGCCATTGTGGCTCCGTCGGCGAGGAAGGTCAGTAGTGGCTGTTTCTGGGTTGTGGTTGGGGCCTCGAGTAACATGTGGCAGTATGCTTGTACGGGGCAGAAGTCTGGGTCGGGATGGGGTGAGCCACCTGTCGCGTGATTGGTGTGTCGCTTGCATATTCTTCGCCCACTTTTGGTGGATGCGGTCCTTCCCCTGCCTGATGTCGACGTCGTCCCGGGTTGTGTGCCGGGTGGGGTCGAAAGTGGAGGCTGATCGTGGGGCACCTCCGACTGTCGTGCTCCTGTAAAGAACATTATGAGGATGGCCGTGGCCACCACTCTGCCCTGTGGGTCTTTTTTTAGTTGTCGCACTGCTGCTTTTATGACTGGTATCGGGGCGTCTTGGGCGGGCCTCGGCGTGTGTGACTTGGACCGTCTCAGTGCATCGAGGGCCAGTCGCACCGTTATGTGGTCGAGTGGCTGTGTGGAGGCCTCCTGGACGCGGAGGTACATCCTTAGGTGTGATGCGGAGGATGGGCACTGTCGGCCCGCTAGCTCCTCTAGCCAGCAACGTATTTCGAGAGGCGTCGGCTGGAGCGGCGCCACCCCGTATGTCGGGCAGTGACGTGTGTATGCGTTGACGGTCATGCGGTAGTTCGCCCAGGTGCTTGTAGCCCTGGCGGCGTCCTGACTCGCCTCCGCTGCCTGCACGAGTGTGGTGTAGGCTGGATCTGTGTGGAGTGAGAGGGTCAGGTTGTTGGTATGCAGTTATGATGGGGATGACTGGCTTTATGTTTCTAGCAGTGCATATTCTAATGACATTGTTACGGTGTATGTGACTTATGTGTGCTCTGCTG